>JBAJNP010002281.1:13931-49867 GCA_036877545.1 Yasuhikotakia modesta
GATAGATAGATAGATAGATAGATAGATAGATAGATAGATAGATAGATAGATAGATAGATAGATAGATAGATAGATAGATAGATAGATAGATAGATAGATGAGTATGTGTTTTGTCCTCTCAGTTTCATTGACACTTTTTGAAGTCTGACCCACAAATCAAGTTGGTGAGCTACTTTTTTTCCTTTTTTTGCATTTGGCCCATTAAAAACATTCCTCATGTTCATCAGTCGTCAGAACTGGAACACATTTCTGATCTGGCATTTAGCAGCGTCCCCTTGGTAGACCGCTCCATTTTAAATATGCTGGGAGTTGTTTAAAATACACAGAAAACACAATATACGAAAATAACAGTTAATATCAGTTATGTTCATACATTCTTTTGTCATGCTAAAACTCCAATGGTGTGATGTTTGTTTTCTTTAAAAGACTTTGATACACACTGGAATATTTTCTGTAACACATTTTAAGAATTACAGGTTTGCAGAAACAGTTATGGGCAACTTATAGTCAATTTGAAGTGTAACTTATTGTAACTTATTGAGCAACAAGCACACCTGTCAACGTACAAAAACGTCACCCTGAAAACCTCCCCCCCAGTCCTGTTGCATCGCTCCTGGTGCCGCATATCACCTAGCAACCAGAGTACATTCACAGCTACAGCAATACATGCAGACACTACACACACAATAGATGCTCTTTGTCCTTGTCATTCACATGCATCAGGCTGAGTAAGTGAGAGGGGCTGTGAGTGTGGGTGGTCCGGGGTCACTATTATCATACAAAGTTGCGTGTCCTGCATTATAGCTCTCACCAAATTCTCTACCTGCATGTTTGTGTGGAGTGGATGAGAGATTCGTCTGAGCCTTTGACATGTAAATATCTACGGCAACAGCTGCTTGAAATCTTACAGGGCCGTAGAATGAGTCCCTTTGATCCGCGGATGAATGTTCAACAGTTAAACCAGAATCATCCTCACAGAAACACTGTAAGCAGCAATAAAACGTGACAGGTGTCATTTCAGAACATGTACCGCAGATCAAATCTGGCTGGTGGACCATATTATTTCATATTTTTAGCTATGTAAGTCTCAGCTTTGTCTCAGATGTTTCTCCTACAGGTAGAGAAACACAGTTGTGTAGAGAATCAATTCAGATATTAAAGAGATCTCACTTGTGGCAAAAAAGAGCTCAGAAAAGCAGAGATGTGTTTATGTTAATTCTAGGCTAAATAAAATTCTGTCAGAAACAAAACAAACTAAAGCAACATAGAGGAAACAACCATTAATGATCCAACTGAAGCTTAAAATATAAACATTTCACTTTTTTGTAATAGTATGTCATGAATTAATCACAAAAATATCAACTCAGTGTAAAAGGGTCATTTTTGAGACCAGGTATGTGGGTCTTATGTTTTCAGAACAGTAACAGTGACGTTACAATAAATCTAAACAGGTAAATGCTGTGAGCTGGTTAGTGTTTCTGGTACAGAATTCATCTCAGCACCATCAACCCAGAAGCAATAAAACTGCTCATTTATTTATTTATTTATTTATGACTCCACTGGTGTGAAAAGATCATCTAAACAACATGGTAACGTCACGACACCATCTGGAATGTAAGGGGAACATATAAAGCACAAAATGACATGGCATGAGAGAGTCCATGTAAAATGAATCAGACAGGCACACACACTGAATCAGACAGGCGCGCACACTGAATCAGACAGGTGCACACACTGAATCAGACAGACTTATAATGAAACAGATGCACACACTGCATCAGATAGATCCACAATAAATCAGACAGATGCATTTGCAGAGCTGTGTCCTGCAGTCAGTACAACTGCTTGCTGTTCCACCCTACAGGACAAAGTTCTTTCTCACTAAAAATAAAAGACAATTACACAGTGATAATGGCTCTAGTTTTCCCAGAGGAAATGGTCTTATTATACGAACCACAGCATTAGTCTAATTGGGTCTCGTGGCTTTTTTGCTCACTGCTCTAAAACTAAGTTGTCAGTGATACACTTTAGCATTCTGTCACGCAAATGAGAACAAGCATGTTGCCTCATGCTTATAAATGAATTGGAAACACATAATAAATGCCACAAATTGTTCAGGTGCTAATAAAATAATAAACATTGCATATATACAAGACAAACAAGTTGCAAATGTATGTTTATTTGATTCAGAAAATAAACAAAGCAATGGCTAAAATCTCTGGACTGTGGCGTGTAAAATAACGTGTTAAGCACTGAAATTTAAGAATGCAGGACAGAGAGGAAGAACCACAATCCATTTATGAGTCTCTCTTTTCATTACTCTTCATTTATTTGCTCAGCTTCCTCTTGCAGAAAACAGCCTGTGATCTTACACAATGTAAACAGCTGAGTTCAAAGTCGCTGTTTTTTGCTCTCCGCTTGACAGGAGTTGCAGACAGCTCTGATGCGTAGCAGAAGCGATTAGCAGGTTTTAAGTCACTGTTAAGCACTGTGTAATTTCACTGTCAGTAATTGTAGGGCGGAGGACAGGCGTGACTGATGCTCTGTGCGATTCTGCAGGCGAACAATAAGCAGAGAAAACAAACAGTGAACAGTAAACGCTTAGCAAAATAAATTGGCACCTGACTACTGGAAGACAGAACAAATCTTGAGATATTCTGTGACTCTTTACAATAAGATTCCATTTGTTAATCTGGTTGATGTGAATTTTTAATTTCAACATTTACTAATAAATTATTCGAATACAAAAGTGCCAGTTATGTTAATGCAAAACAAACTGATTTTATTAGCATGAGTACTTATTTCTTTTACATTTTTCTCAGGATAGTAATATGACTGAATCATTAATGCTGAAATGTGTAACAGTTTGGAGTTTAAACTTGTTAAGACATTAAGTCCACAAGTATCTTGTAATGTAACATTTCAAACAGAGATGGCAGCAGAGTTCCTGGATTCATGCATGATTGATTTAACATTAACATCTCTGGTCATGCACAAAGCCAACAGAAAGTCATTTGAAACTGAAACATCCCTCGTCCCTCCAAAAGGTGATGATTCTCAACTCAAAGAGTCTCTCCTGGAAGTCAGTGCAGCTCTGTGTGAAGCGGTTGTGTAACCTCACCACAGAATGACAGTTTTGGAGACACCAGCGAGACCTTCATGTTCCTTTTCTGCCAGTAAACGTGTCGCCCTGATGGGAGAAAGCTGACTGGCTTCACTCTTCAACAATCGTTGTTAAACGCCGCAGCCTACACGCACCGTCCGGTCGATATCACACGTTCTGTTGCCATAGAGACCTGGAAATGTGCTCACTCGCCAAACCCTGAGTCATGAGACCAACACAGGAGTCTGAGTTTAACACAGTCCTTTTATTATCAGTGATGCGGACTGAAGAAAACATCAACATTACCCCAGAATCACTACATCACAAAAAAGTGTGACGTTTTATTTTTGGTAAAATGATCTGTCAATATAGATTTTTTTTACTTTTACATTTAGTTTCCAGTACATTTCATTTTGAATGTGGTTCATTTTTGAAAGACACTTAATCGATGTGAAATTTTTAAAGATGTCGTCTTTATATTTTTGTGCATTTGGTAAACAAACTTCTGTTCAAAACATGTTAAATGCATTCAAGGAAAGCGTTGTTTCCTGAAAAAGATTTTAACATCGTCTGTGCCAGGCTTTACCAGATGAGTCTTACAATAAAATGGGAACAAAACATAATAAAAGGTTTTAAATAAATTTATAAAGGATTTCAAGACTTTATGGCCTTGGATTTCTATAATGACAGGAAGCGGAAATCTTGACCAATGTCACTTTAGCCAAATGCACTTATAGTGCAACTGACAAAGATGGAATCCATCTGTTTCTTTCCCAGCATGCTTTGCGCTTTGCTCTGGTTTCTGGTCTCTGTGCTAATTAACCCAGATGTGGATATTAATATTGTGAAGATGAAAGCGGGGCTGGAGTGAAAATGGGGCAGATGTAGAGGAGAGGGGCAGATTTAAGGGTGACGTTAAGACGAACTGGGTCACTCCCACCCTGTGTGGCAGGAGTCTAACAGTCATTACTATATTAAAATACCCATGGGCCCTTTATAATTGCTCATTACCCGATGGGCTACAGGTCGAGAGACAAATGCAGATTCTCTTAAAGGAAATAGTTAGCATGCAACACTTAAGATGCAGTAATGTTTTTTGAGACACATATTTTAAAAAAAACTTTTTTAAAAAACAGGTATATTGGCAGATAACAAACGTGTACGGATCAAGCAATGCAAATGACAGGGTTTTTTTTGCATTTTTTACAGTATTTGGGCAGATGTCCACACATATATTATGTAAAACAGCAAACATTTGCCCTCAATAGCTTAAAAGTCACTAGAAACTTTCTTGGTGACAAAACACTTCAGTGAACTGTAATAAATCAGTTTGGTTCATATTTTTGCTTCAATTTTAAATCTACTAATAAATATCACCTATAGGTGAATCATTACACAACTATACATTTAAAAACAGTTTTTTCTCAAGAATAATCTGTGTTGGGGTGTCAGGCATAAAAACATGGTTCATCAGTCATGCTTGAATTTAACTTATGTAAACTTACAAACAGAACAGGAACTTAATTTAAATAATAATTTAATGGAGAACTGAGATGTCTAATGGTAAATAACCCGAGCAGTTCGGTTCCCTACAGTGACATGTCTTTCTCTGCGGCTCTTTGACATCATTAGACCGTGTCTGACTCTCGCTTGACACTTCATTTAATTTCCGGGTGTCCGTGTTGCTGTTACGCCCACCTGCGTAGTCAAATGTCAGTTCTTGGTACGGTTCTATCTCTCGGGTCGTAAATAAAGCGAGTCTGGGCAGCAGTGAGTGCACGCGTACCGGCACCATCACCAGGTTGGGTTGGCAGGAGTGATTGATGAACCTGCCCACATTCCCCACGTTCACGGGGTCCACAAAGGTCTGGGTGACCCTGTCTGCCCCGCTGTGCTCCTGAACAGCGATGATGTAGTTCATGTCCTGAGGGGTTTGGGAGAGCTGTCTGCGACGTGCCTCCTGGGGGTCGATTATTTCCCCCGCATACTCACACACGAAACGGCCACAAGGGAGAGGCTCTAGAGTTTGGACCCCCAACCCCCTGTCCGTGGTGCGAAATACACCCAGGTGAACTTCGATGCCTTTTTGAACCACACGGTTCTGGCATGCATCGCTGCAGGCGCACAAAGCGTTGCACTCAAACACAGGCCGGCTGTAGCTTTCCTCCTCTCGGTGTCGGATCAAAAGCCCGGCGCTATCGTAAGTCGGGCCGAACTTCAGGCAGGGGCAGCAGTCGGGCAGGCAAGACTGGGCACGACAACAACAGCCTGGCAGTGTCACCATACTTGGATCAAGATCACAGCCTGGTCCTTGTACATTTTCTGGGACATACTAAGAGATTAACATTGAAAGAGCAGAAGTTGGACATCATTGTAATGCTATAAATCAGTGCTGCCATCTAGCGGTGGTGTATCAAAAACTAGAAAAAAATAGTCAATATTTATGATTGTTTTGTTTAAAACACAATTAAAGTAATAACGAGAGCAGATATAACATGTCTGAGGACACTTAGACAAGAGTAAGAGTTATAAATATAATAATATTACCTGGAAGCTGGACAAAGTCTCTTGGTTTACGCCGTTTTCAATCAAAACAGGAACATTTTCGAGTCCTTTGCTTAAATCTTCGGTGTAAGATCGCATCATGTTTAACATTTAACATTTATAGGAGGAAATAATGTCACCAGAACCGCATTTCAAAGACGTGCGTCGCAGCGCGCCGGAACCGGAAACGAGCGACGTGTGTCATAATAAAAGTCATCATATATCCTGGAAAATAAATTACTGCGAATTTATTTTCTATATTTATATACGAAAATGGTACAATTACTACAGACAGACTTATAGTTAGCAAAATCACTTTCGCATGTTGTGAAAGCAAGACATGCATGTTTGTGAGACTTAATGTACCTTAAAGACTTAAAGTAAATCTTAATAAAAAATCCACTGTGCAGAACAAGTTTACATAAGAATTACAGCAGATTGTTTTATCATAAACTCACAAATATATTTCCAGGATTTTACTGACCATTGTAACCCATCTCAGAGCATTAAAGGACACAGACGTGACTCGTTTAACTGAGTTTATTTAACCACTAAACAAATCATAATACCACACTAGGAATTGCTTACAGATGATAACTTTAAAACAGTCAGATTGGCACTTTAGTGCTTTGCATTCACCCCCACCTCAGACTGGCGTTTCTCATTGCTTAATTTGTTGACAATGATAAATGTAAAGCAGGCAGCAACGCACTTAAAACACATTTGTGAATTTACCAATATAAACTCTGTTAAAACACAAGGGCAAGTCAAAACTCAGAAGTATGTTAATAACAATTAAAAAAAGATATCAAGGCATAATGTCTGTTTGAACACGTCTGTGTTTGCATTACCATTGTTAAATTTTGCATGGTTCATCAAAAACTCATTGTTTAATACAAGGTCCAAAAAAAACCACACACACACTACATAAAGCTTTTTGCATGGATAAACACCACAGTGACAGTAACTGTTGTCTGACGGATCAGACATTGTACAACCTCAGCATTAAATGAGGAAGAAACAATATCTGTTTATAGCAGACAACACATCCACACAATGGTCCCATACAAAAATTAACTGGTCTACCACCAACCAACAGAGACATAGTTTAAATAATGAAAGTAAATGATAAAGACAAGAGGTGAGTGTGTATAGTTGTCATCTCGTTCTGTCATATATCCAGAGAGACGTTTAAGTTAAGGTTTCTCCTTTTGTGACCTTAACAGATAAGACAACAAATGAGAAGATTAGACAATACAATACTGCAGGGTTTAAAATGTTGTCAAATGTTTGTATCTACTTATCCAAAGCCACAAATATTTACGCATTCAACTGTTTGCTTTTAAAACCATTTTAAAGCATAAACCACAAAGCTGTTTACATTAAAAAGAACTGAATGAATGAATAAAAGAAAGACATACCCTGGCTTCAATGTATTCAATCCGCCTCTCCAGTGCTGTCAGCTTCTCATTCAACGTGGCTAAACGAGACCTGCAGGACATGTCTGCAGAAAACACAACTTTACCTTCAGTACAGAAACACTGATCAAATACTGGATCAGTACTGAAGTCATGATGTCATGTGACACAAACATAAGCAACAACAAAACAAGCTCGTTATAGATAAATAAAGCAATAAACTGCGATTGGTTCAAATGGCTACGATTGAAATTATATTATGTATATTCAGTACATCAATAAGCAAAACCATTTAAACTGTTTAATGTTTTACAAGAAGAACCGGAAACAGGACCAACCCAACGCCCAACGCAAACACGCACCGATCGCTACACCGCCCGTATATCGTATAAAAAACACGTGCACGTATATTTACATTGTTATTGTCTCGTAAAATGCAAAACTAACTAACTAACTAACCGATCAACACACAAACGGTCCGTATGCAACCCAGCCAGCATGACCCGTGTTAGCAGATCCGGATTAGCGTGTTAGCATTAAAAAGCTCGTAATAGACGTAGTAAAAATAAAAGTTTTCGCATCTCACCGAAGGAATTCAGGAAATCGGCTATTTTCTTAATGCTGCTGGTGATCACTTCGATATATTCGCGATTCGCCCAATCTTGGTGAATCTCTCTTTGCACGGGATCCTCCTGCCCGGCCATCTTGAGCTAGTTAGCATTAGCCGCTGCGCGCGCGCCCCCTGCCGGCCACGCGCACAGTCACTCACCGCTCAGCGCTTGGATGTGACATAAATAAAAACAAAAGGCATTAAAAATCAAACGGAAGCGAAACCTATGTTTTTAAAACATGTTCCTTATGTATAATATAATTCTTCATATATATATATATGTGTGTATTTGTACGAAATATACACGTAATTTATTTGCTATTTAAAAAGCAAGACTTTTGAACGTAAACATGCGTCACGTGAACCCAATATGAACATAAATAACATCAATTCATAACAACATTATGATATTCGTTGAGTTTATGATAGATATTATATAACGGATTCCCTGTTTATGTCCTATTATATTGTTTTAGTCTTTAGGTATTAGTCTAATATTTTATATATATGTGGTTAGATTTCACTCAGTGTGTTTATACAGTGTGTTTGCTGCTTTAGTCTTTGGATTATCGTGACTTATACATTATAATATTATACATTATATAACATTATGTGTTTGAAACTTCACAGCAAGCTGTAAATCAATGGCAGTCCGGCTGAGACAGTGCAGAAGAAGTCTTTCTGCAGCCCTGGACAGAGCAGCAGAAACACACGGCCATCCCACCCACAGCTTCATCAGAGGGTCTCAGGATGACGTGTATGTATCTGACCATATTATGTCATATGTATGTATGTGTAATATGATGTCATATATCAGTATAAACATATACTTCAGTTGCTCTGACTGGTGTCGCTTCCAGTCTACAAATAATTATAATGTATATTAATATTATTATAATAACAGGACTTTTGGCCAAAATAGGAACGACAGCTTTATAGGATGCAGACTGTCAACGATTCTGCAAGATCTGTGCAAGTTCCTTGGTCAGTGTCAAGATCCACGTTTATGATGATTCATAGATTAATAATGTCAGGGAAAGTCTTTCCCAGCTCATTTTAATCTTTTATCGTGTTCAGACATGCAGGTCCTGGACGATCTCGTGGCAAAGCTGGAGTTTGAAAACGAGCTGAACCGTGTCTACAGCGAGTCAGTCCAGAAAAGCCCAGAATCCTCTTCAGGAGCTGGAGAAAACAGAGACTGTGGGTTCGGTACTGTGGAGGAGGAACTATCAGACCGCTGGGCTCACGGGAACCACGAGGACTGTTCGTTCCTGCTGGACACCGTCATGGAAATGGAGCAGGACTATGACGTCACAGTCGACTGCGACGTCAGCTTCATAGAGCAAGTATTGCAGTTATCGCCATAGTTTAAAGTCTCTTCTAAAGTTTCTTTTGGGATCAATCTGATCATTTTTTGCGTACAGAAAATGTTTTGGTTACTCAAAGAACTTAAATTCTTTCGTATTTAATGGTTAAATGTCTAAATACTTAAATGTCTTTCGTATTTAATGGTTGAATAGCAGAGAGTCCATAGAAATGTACAGTATATGTATGTCATATTGAAATACTTGTTGTTTATATAATTACTACTTGACAAGGAATCAACACGAGAGGGTTTATCACACAGTGATTTTTGTGTTGTTTGGTCAACCTTGGTTTCTGTTTTGCTTGCAAGAGGAAACATTTCACAACATAACTGACCCTGAGAGAAACTTTGTGTAGTAGATTTTGTTTGAAATGTAAAAATATTATTACTATAAAACTAATTGTAACTGCTGCTAAAATTGTCAGTGTTTCAAAATAAAACAAGTGTATATTAAGTGTGAATATTGTTGTCTCTGTGATTAGGTCGATAAATATCACATAAGCATGACATGACAAATACTTCAGAGTTTGCCCAGACCTCACTATGAATGAATAATAAGTTTATTGCTTTGTCATGCTTGTGTTGCACAATATAAAGACTCTTTATATCTTTATAAGACTTTCTAAATACATATTAGGGTTATATATTATATGTATAAAAATGCAATTTTTGGCCCAGTCGAGTTAAAATTTGGACTGAAGATAAAATGTGGAAGTCACATACATTGCTTCTATTTATTAGTGTTACAAATAAGGAACAGCAGAAACGTTTTGGAAATGTTTATTTGCAATAATAAAGTTGAAAGATAAAAGCAGATCTCTGCAGCTCATGGACAAAGAACAACTATTGTAATAAACATTTACAAATACATCAGAAACATCCCATTAGGTTTCAGGAAGTATCTTCATTGAGTAAAGAGTCTAAGAAACGGTTGGACTTTAAACATGTCTGCACAGTCAGCCTAAATCAGACAACTATCTTATCTCAAGAGTTGTGGCTACAGGCGTCGGACGGTTGGGTTCCACAACCCTGGACGGCTGCCAGGTTTATTTTACCCTGCCGAGAAGCTCCTTGATGTCTTCTTCAATGTCGCTGGTGAGGAACCTTCTGCTGTAGCGCTTAAACGGCTCTCCGTCTGGACCAATCAGGAACTTCTCAAAGTTCCAGGAGATGTCATTCCTGTTCACGGGACTCCAGATAATGAATTTGGGATCGTTCATCAGGGACGTGGGGTCATCGCTGGGTTGAGGAAGTTTCTCCTTGAGGAACACAAACAGAGGGTGGGCGTTCTGCCCGTTCACCTCCAGCTTCTCCAGAAGTTGGAATTTGGGCTCGAAGCCGTTTCCAGGACGGACATATTTCAGACATTGGAGGATTTCTTCATTCTTGCAATTCTCCTGTTAAGCAAAAACATGTATAATGGCTTTTGCAACACAGCAGAAATAGTTCAGCTACACTGTGCCAAACAGATATTAGTTGTGCAATAGAAAACATTGTTCTGTACAGAACTGTTTACAACCCACCCACTAACTTTCTAAAAATATATAAACTGTGCACAGAAACGCCATCATTTAACAAACTGAGGTTACAGATAACAAAATGTCACAATTACAACCAATACAACATCCTATAATGGTATATTTATAGCTCATAATACGCACAGAACAAAAAATAACAGAAGTCCCACCTGATGTCCAAACTGGTTGCAGGGAGCGCCCAGCACGACGAGCCCTTGAGCCGCATACCGGCTGTGGAGCTCGTTCATCTGGGTATAATCCCTGACCGTCGTGCCTCAGAGAGACGCCACATTCTCAACCAGCACAACTTTCCCTTTCAGGGAGGAGAAGCTGAGCAGGTCCCCGGACAAAAGTTTGGCGGACAGATCGTAAAACTTCTTGATGGCTCCTGCCATGTTCGTCCCCACCGTTTGCTATGGCGCTTATCAACGAAAACTTGAACCTTGAGGCGCAGGGAGGCGCACGATACACTTACAAGGAAGTGCATGTTGTGTAACGGGTGGGATCGTGACCTAAAGGCACAGATATACATTTTGGTCCGTGCATATACTTTAAGTCATTAAATGCATTGCTTTTTCTCGCTTGTTTTTGTTTTTATTGATGGTTTAATTTGTGCTTGACAATAAACGCACGTTTTTAACGTGTGACATTGACAGCGATTGTGTTTGACAAACAGAACCGCCCCTCGTGTCCACTGTCGGTATTGCATGTTGACCTCTACGATGAACTGTAAATTCATTCAATTATTTTGCTGTATTGGGAAACACGAAACAGCAAAATTAAAAGCCCAACAGAAACTTAATATAAACTTTATATGTGTTTGAGAGTTATTCATTTTTTAATCTTCCGATGCGCATTTTGTGCGCAGCTTTAACTATCTAAATCACGTTCGGTCTGAAACGCGCCTGAACCAAATACATAAGCGTCGCCGTTTACTTTTATTTAAAAGTAAATCGTTTAAAAAGCTAAAGATTGGCCTGTAATCAACTTTTAAATATATAAAACACGTATATGAAACACTTTACAAAACAAACACGCCAGCTATTTGTATTTAGTAAACAGTCCACACCCTCAAAACTGGCCAATGGTTCAGTCCAGGAAGCAACACGTTGTGTTTAAGGAAATTAATCTGCGCAGCATCTTCAACATTAAAGTTCAGATTTGGCCAGAAACTCACCGATCTGGGTCCTTTTCGCTTTATTTGGATGCAGTCGATCATCAGAGCTGCTGTGTAGGTTTATATAAGCTTACATGACTAAACAGTGGAGACTGTGATTGTTTACGGATTTTAACCTCACAGTACAGCAGTTGACATGTGGGCATGGGGAGTCCTCAGTCTCACAGGCATCATTATTGTGGCTCTCTTCCTTATCGCTGTGGGTTATATTTTGTACTCAGGATTGATCACTGAAATCCACATCAGAACTGGTTTAGCCCCAATCAGGGGTATTACAATAGCCTACAAATACAGAGTAGGACCTTATAGGGACTGTGGATCACTGTTTAAGGAGAGCTACAGCATTGGGCCTAAACTATCATGCATTGGGATCTTCTATGATGATCCAAAAAAGGTAAACAGACCCTATATGGAGTCACATATCCTATATATAGTCTATTATTACTGTGTTTTTTGCATTACTGTAATAAAATTGCATGCATTTGCAATAAGATGAGATAAGAGTGTAATAACTATTGTGTACATGAGTGTTAATGAATCTTTTAAGTTTAACAGCTTGTGTAAATGTAGATTTACAGCTGTAACGTTTTTATAAACATTACTGTCTTGTTTATTGTCATATACATGCAGCATGTGGGTGTAATATGTTTATAAAGATGGGATGTCAAATGAAATCTTGCTACTGTTGGTACGTTACTCACCTGTAATGTTTTTTGTACCCCTTCTTTTATTATGATTTTAGATTCAGTATATTGCACAGGCATTAGAAAAGCCTTAAACATGTATTTAGTGTATAAGTCCTCCATAAATCACTGCATTCATATATGTTTATGACCAAAGAACCTGCAGGGATGTAATGTCATATAGAAGGTGTGTGTTATCTGTCTTGTAATGTAACTAGCAGCACAAAGATTATGGGTTCAAGCCTTAGAGAATGTGTTAAATGGGCTCATTGGTGTGTGTGTGTGTGTGTGTGTGTGTGTGTGTGTGTGTGTGTGTGTGTGTGTGTGTGTGTGTGTGTGTGTGTGTGTGTGTGTGTGTGTGTGTGTGTGTGTGTGTGTGTGTGTGTGTGTGTGTGTGTGTGTGTGTTTTCCTGCCTACAGCCCTACAGGACAAATGGATTAGTCAGCAGATGGATGGTTGTTAGTAGCGGTTAGTTTAAAGAGTAGCTGTTTGAGTTGAGTTTAGGTCAGTCTGTGCTGTTTACTGAACACTCAGTATGCTGAACTCAACACTGCTTTGTATTATATATGCATTAAACTGTAATTGCCTGATGAAGTTAAAGTGCTTCAATTAGAATAGAATGAAGCCAATGAATTTAAATTCGCCGTTTAGTTTGTTGGTTTGTTTTGCATTGTAACTTTTAATGGTTCTTAAGTAGGTTAATCTCAAACAAAGGTTTCAATATTAGAGCTTTTGAATAATCAAGTTTAATGCAAATTTTGCTTTTAGTTTGATAAGAAGTTGCCTGCATTTGAAGTGTTTTGATTCTGACATTTATTCATTTCATTTTGGTGTCATTATAATGATTCGGACTATAAAGAACTACATTTTTCATAGAAATTTCTGGAGTTTGATTTTGAACACCACCAGGTGGCGATATGGATCCAGTGTTTGCAGTTGTATGTGGGTGGAATATGTTTGTATGTTCTGATATTTTGAGATAATTAGTTTATCTGTTATTGTGTGGCTCTTATCGCACATAATTGAGTTTCATCACATGTAATCATGATAAATGGTGTTAAATTTTCTCATTTGCACACCGTATACATATTTTCCATATTCCACATTGGTAAATACATCAGGCAGCGTGAGTGCATCATTACTGAAAGCCAGAAAATTAGTGATGGAGATTAAATTATAATAGTCTTAGACTGATTACATTTACATTTATGTCTGTGGAATCAACTTTTTCTCCAAAGTGTGCAAATGCACATTTATTGTGAGTAGAACAAGCCATAAGAAAGTCAGCAAACAAGAGAGCAGCAAACAAGAGTTTAGTTTACTTTGAATGCAAAGTAAGTGATTTCAAAATCAAATGTGATTATAATAGAGATTATGTCTGTAGTAAGGTTTAAAGTATGTCTCCCAGAGGTTGTGTAGTTGTGTGTCTTAGAGTTGAGGTCAGATGTAACTGCTGAGGTGAATCAGGTATTGATCAGAAGTTTCTAGTTTGTTCAACCATGTTGGCACCATAAGGAAATTGTGGAGCAATTTCTGAAGCGAACTCTTTGTGTGAAAAGAATGTGGATCAAGGCAAACAGACGCAGGCGATCGAAGCAGCCAGGCTAGGATGTGCAGTTTGAACGTAGAGGCACCAGATTCCTATTATTATTGTTTGAACCTGAGTCGGCCTTGGACCCAGATTTTATAATGCCATTATCAAAGCGTAAAAAGAAACTGCAAAAGTGCTCCAAGTTCTGCCAGATTCTTGCACTGGCTGCCCTTTTTTGCTCTTTGCTCTTTTGCTCTTAGAATATCAATAAGTTTATGTCATAATTTCTGTAATTTTCATCTGACCTTTGGTGACTCCAGCCGCCCCTTGGTTCTAATTACTTTCAAGTTTTGTTTGTACAATTAAAGTGTTTGGTTTAATGTTTTGCTTTGGATTGGAATATTTAAGTCCATGTAGTCTCCACGTCAGACTGTACGTCCACAGGCCGCCCGCCAATCGCTCATTACATACGACGTCTATTACATACAAAATTAAAACTTTCTATTTTTGGTAAGCTTTAATCTGATTGGCTGCAACTTCTTTACATTGACTTACTGCAGTCTATCTCAGATAACTCAGCTCATAAATTGCGTTTAGAAGGAAACAATTGATGTAAACGTCCAGCATATCTTAACAGAGTAAGATCAGACAGGGTGGAGCTATTGCAAGAAAACAGCAGTCATTTCTGTGACATACCAATGATAGTGACCCACCACCATTGGTGAAAAGATCCCTGTGCTGCTTGTGTTTCTCATTAGCTCATTTGATTTAACACTCTTCTCACAGTCTCCTGGTTTTAGAAGACACCGAGACCTTCTTGATGAAGAACCCATCCCATTTCTCACACTTTCTGCCCACCTCTTTCTGAACCGGTCAGAACTGTTTCCATAGCGTCAATGTGTGCTCAACTTCCCGCTAGAAAACCCACTGGAACAGAGTCCAGCCTTGAGTGACAGCCTGTCAAAGACTCATTGTCACAGACAGGCTATTTTTTCCCCTCAAGTCCCCAATTAGCAACTGTCCAAAGCTTTTTTGCATGCAGCTATGGCCAAGTTCTGATCCACTTCAGCTAATTAGCATAATGGTTCTTAATGGCCCGGCTCGTTAAGAGAGGAGCCTGTGGCGCTAAGCTCCAGGTCAGAAGATCCCAAAAGCTTCAAATAAAGAATAGAAAAAGAAAAACAAGAACAGGATTGACAAACAATGATCTCTGAGATGAAAGATTTTAGCCCAAAGATTGGCATGACCACTGGGCCCTCCATTTTTAATTCACTGACTGCTACTGTAGTTCTCTGTGGGCTTTTCAGAACTTCCCTCATCAGGCCGAACAATAGAGTGGAAGCGGAGGCCCATGGCTCTTTAGATGGTTGCCATGGATAAGGAGAGCAGGGGAGACTTTTGCACATACTGGATACAAGTGACGGCCAATGAAAAATGTTCCAGTCCCACGTTCAAACCAAGTGGGAAATGTGAGGTTGACGTTTGTCTCCTCCAAACATTGTGTCAGGCGTTAAGGGAAGTAAATAGGACAGCAGAGTCCGTGGCAAATGTGTTGAGGCCTGGAAAGGCTTGTATGGTGTTAAGAGTCATGATATTATGTTCTTACACTGACGTATTGTCTAACTTCGTGTCGTTTTTTTTTTTTTGGGGCACAGTTGATATTTAGGAATGTTAGAATGCAAATTTTCATCTTCTTTCAGTAGATTCTTGTTCGAAAATGAGCCTAAAATGAATGAAATCAGATGAGAAAATGAAAATCTGTGTTTTAAAAAAAACACTCAACAGATGAAAGACAAAATGTGTTGAACAAACTGCTGTGTTTCCAGGAAGACACTTTAGCGTCTTGTTGCAATGAATTATGAGGAAAAGTTTTGGAACAGAATGTCAATTTTCTCGTTGCTTCACAGTTATTAGTATTTTCACAGCGTCGCGGCTGTCTGAAGACGGAGGGAACATGAAAAGGCAGTACACTGTGAAGATGCAGACAGCGCCAGTGACGGTTCTGAGGGGATGAAGAAATGAGTCCGCCATCCGAGGGTTTTCTCGGAGTGGATTCCCGGAGGACTGCCGCAACGTCGTGACCCCAATGACATTTCACAAATTTGCCTGAAATGAGTTTGACTACAGCTTGACAAGTAAAAACGACAAACCCAAAATGGAGCCGTCGGACTGACAGCTACATATTCTCAGGGGCCCGTCTCAATGTTAGTTCAGTGTTGAATTATGTTGTGGAGCTTATCTGAAGATCCTGTTTAGTTATAATCAGTCATGTTAACCAGTTTTTCCACACATTCACCTAATGAATCCAGTGTCCTCCTTTTACAAGGAGAATATGTCTTTGTAGGAGATAATTAATACAGGTAATTAGATTTTTATACTGACTAGTATAAATTATTATATTGTCCCTATCCAGTGAGTTCTGGTTTGCTTTGTTTTCTTTGTTTTGTTCTTGGTTGCAACAACCTAGTAATGACCCAGCCACCACCCTGGCAATTAGCATCGTGACAGGGCAATTTTTTTCATGAAGCCCCACTCTCCAAAAATCTACAGTTTCCCCAAAAATATATAAGTCTTTGTTTTGTACTGGAGAACAGCTTCTGAGGGTTTGGAGGCGTAGCTGACAGGACGGTCTGTTAAAACATACTCCCATGAACAGCACCTGCTGTGCAAACACCAGGACATCAGACGTCCCGCAAACCTGGGTCTCAAGATGCTCCTGCTGTGAGCAGACTTTAAAAGAAACTCCTGGAATTATGTTCAGATAAGTTAAAACAAATACCAGAGTCTTCAGTGGCAGTAAAGTAAAAAATGTAGCTGATGTCACAATGCCCCACGCTTGACCTCGCTCTGAACACATGTGAGAACATAAAGTGCTATCTACAGTTTAGCCCCTCTTCCTGTTCTTAGCTTTCCTTGCTGACATTTTTCATGACTGGCACTGCAATCTATTCCAGGAGGGCCCGTCTGGAAGCAGAGAATGACCCAGAACGCTTTGAGATGAATGAACACTTTCCTCCAATTTAAAGGATGGATGTTGTGGAAACTATTGCAGCCTCTTTCCTAAACAGGCCTTCATCTGTCACAGATCAGCTTTACAACCCTCCTCGCTGGGCCCACGGGGGACCTGAACCCCAAGCAGAGACGGTGTCAAACAATCCATCTCGAATCTCCCAGGTGCCCTCATTTGCAAGCAGGCATTCTGTCGGTATGTAAACCGTGAGAGACGCTGATAAAAGTGACGCTCGGGCGTCCGTCCACCCGTTCAGAGTCTGACGCGCTGCAATTAGGCTCCGGCTTATCAAACTACAACTTATTTTTTTATTTTCCTCACGACGCCACCTGCTCACGCGGCTCCATCTAATCCTTTATTTATGTACTTATTTCATGTGTTGCTTTGTTTATTCTCATTAACTTAGCCTTTCCTCTGTGACTCACTGAATTGTAGACGCTCCCTGTTGTCTTTGAACATCAAGAGTTAGAAGCTCCTGTTCATTTGTTGTCTATGATAAGCGCCGCGAGAGGTGTCTGGTGATTACCGCAGGCAGCTGATGGGTTTTATTAAAGTTGGGGAGGTTTTCTCGTGGATGTGCTGTTCGGGAACGGAGATCGTTGGAGAATTTAAAGTTTGTTGGCTGAAGAACTCTTAGTAGTCTTTGATTTACGCCTGCTTTATTGGGCAACATAATAATTGTACAATCTGGAAGGGCCAGACTAATTACAGAGAAGATGAAGTGTTACATTAATTATGCTGTTTGTTTTAGAGTTGTGTGTGTGTCTGCGGTGTTTAATCTTTGCGAATGTGTCGCAGGTTCCACCGCAGAAGTGTCGCTACGCGGTGGGAAGCATTTTGAGCGAAGGCGACGACAGGCCCAACAAGGAACAGCAACAACTGTATAAGGAGCGCGGCTTCCAGGTTTTCTCCTTTCCAGAGGTCACGCATGTCGTCACAGCCTCGTTTCCTCACCGGACCCCTCTTTCTATTTTCCTGGGAGTGCAGAGGGTCTATCCGCAGTTGCATTGCTACATTAAGGTACGATTTCTCTTGTAACAAAACACTCTTCTGTACATCCAGGCAAATCAAAATCCTCTCAGCCAAAGCTTTGTAACTTTACCGTCATGTTACAAACCAAAGACACAATAGTTTTCCATCCCCCTTTTGAATAAGATTTGATTTGTTTCAAACAATTTTCTCTTCTGGGCAAATTTGCAGGAAAAATTAGTTGCCACTCTAGCTGTTTTTTTGTTGAATACAATATATTACTTGAAATTTAAAAATCTCAGACAGAACGTTGTCATGGACATAAAAGCAAAAGTGTTTAAAATAACCAGAGCAAGAATTGAGGTGTCCTCAGAGGCAAATAATTGTTTGTTTGGGCAAACCTGTTGACATGCATATAGTAATAAGTGCTTCTGTTGTGTTTTTTGCATGACTTTACATTGAATAAAAAATATCTGTGCACCTTAAGTGAGCCTTTGATGTTTTTGCACATTTTGCACATCTCAGATTTCCCCTTAGCATTTTGCATACAAATACGTAGATGGAAACCCAGCCACTGTCGGTTTGTCAAGTCATTGTTGTAAGTGCTACACTTTTAAGATGCAAATTGTCTCAATGGTGTAATAAATTCTGACATTGTGTCTCTGTTTCCTCCAGCGTGATTGGTGTACTGCAGCGTAAAGGCTGTTGAAGTCACGAACGCCCGGCCTGTCAGTGTTTCTGCCTGTTTCTGGTGGGATATAGACAGTAATTATTAAGCAGCAGCTAAATCATAGCAATTAAGAAAAAGGGAGAGAAGAGAGCAGAACACGAGGGCAAAGAAATCAACAGGGGGAATTTGGAGCACACAAATCAGGAAGGACTTGTGAAGAGATGGTTGATGAGGGGAAAGAAACCGTTTGGGTTGAGCAAATACGCAGATATTTCCTAAGTTTGAGCAAATACGCAGATTTAAAAGACATTTTAGCCTTTGTTGTTGAAGCCATAGAGGTTTGAAACGCCTGTCTTCTGTTGTACTGTATCTAGTGGACCTTTAAATAAAAGCTGGCCAAAATGAGGAAAAACTAGGTCTTAGCATTTTTATTAAGACAACGTAATGTTGCCAGCATGGTTTTCACAAACCATGGGTCACTGCAGGTTTTGAGGTCACTGCAGGTTTTGAGGTAGCACAAACGAGGCAGAACAAGTGCCAAACTTGAATACCAACTTTGGGTTGGTACCAAACACGAGACCCCTAGTGTTGTGTGTGCATCAGAACCCCCTCAGCTTTCCTCACCATCTGCACTGATGAGTGTGAACAGAGCCAACAGCCATCTCTCCAGACTCAAGATCTGTCTGCTCAGCTGCTAGATCAGGAACGAGAAGCTCGAAACTTATCGCCTTTGTGAGCCGTTGCATCTCATTCTTCATGCTTGTTTATCTTCTGCTCTTCACCGGAATCTTTATCAAATCAACCTGCAGTTATTGGGCTTAACATAGAATGAGGAAGATTTTACTTAGAATCAATCGCACCTGCTGAGGACAAAATGTGTTTGCGTTTTTGTGGTTGTTTTATTATGTAAATGGAGATGGCATATATAGTTATTCCAACTTTTTTACATGAGGTGACGGTGTTTCAGCGAATCAGGTCACACCAGAAACCAGGTGTTGTTTTTTAGGTTTAAATCCTCACCCACACGTCAAGAAACCTAAACGTTATTTCTGTAGATGTCAGAATTGAGATCAGATCTTGACACACAGTGTTTCTGTAGCTCAACTTGTAAAGCCTTGCGTTAGCAGCACAAAGGTTTTGGGTTTGATCCCAGGGAGCACAAGTAGTGATAAAAATGTATACCTTGAATTCACTGTAAGTCACTTTGGATAAAAGCATAAATGTAAATGAATTGAGCTTTCTAGAAAGATGTCCCTTTCTTCTTCTCTTATGGTGTACAACGTTACAGGAACCTTTAGTGTGGCTGCATCAACAAATGCGTCTATATCTGTAGATCCGTTTGTGTGAAATGCTTTGCTAGAACAAGGCGTTGTTGAGCGCGTAGCGTGTTCGTTTGTTTCCTCACAGCAGAGTCGTGTCAACATGTCAAGAGTTTCTTTTGATCAAACATCGCAGGCAGCCACAACAAAGCGGGCGATCTCAAATTCTATAATTCAGATCCATTGTTTGCGTTATGTAACCCAATTTCTATATCGGCGTAGACAACATTTGCATCACATCACCAGAGACCAGGCCTTAATCAACACCCAGGAACCTGCCAAATGCTAAGCGCTTGTTTTTTTTTTTAGCGCCTACATTTGTTCTGCTGTCTTGATTCTTCATTATCTGTGTAAGTCCCTCTTAAATTTAACTTTAAAAAGCAAAATTCGCTTTTAAACAATCCCTTTAAACTCCACAACAAAGCCTGATAATTCACGTCATGAATAATCCATGGCACCGGTCGTTCTCCTGTAACTGTGTGGGCTACACATGATTGAACTTTGCATACAGGCAGAATGAGTAATTTGAAGGCGGTCGGTGATGTGAGACGGTATGTTGGTCCCTTGTGTTCTGTTTTCCAGCCCCTCTGGTTCTGTGGGCCGATGGCACAGAGACGATTTGGGCCAGGACGGTGTCAGGGAATCCCTATGGCAACCAGACCTGTCCCAGACAGGGGTTTTCAAGTGAAAACTTTGTCCTGCTTTTTTGTGTTTATAATGTGAAATTAGGACGTATTTTAGTCATGCGTGGCCACTGTACAAAAATCCTCACCTTTTTGATTTAACATGCTTTTCATGCTTTATTATGGTATGGTTTCATGCTTTATTATGGAAATTAATGATGGTTTTTAGGGATATGAATTAGAACAAACTCCCAACAAAATTTATTGGCATTCATCAGCCAAAATGTTGTGCTTTAGATGTATATAACACATGAATCTGTGAAGCTTGAATTTAAAGGAATCTTTTTAATTTCTCATATGCCGCCTGTATTTAACACCTCAGGAAAAACTTTGGATTTCTCATAACATGCCACACAGAACCTCGGCGCTCCCTATCACAGTCAGGAAAAGTGAGAGGAGGCAGAAATGGCCGGATATCACGACTGAATGTCAGTGTTAGCCTTTCATTTTCTCTTTTTTCTTTTTCTCCTGGATACACAGGAGAAACAGCGTTTGTTCTGGACAGTTCCTGCTCCTCTGCTTGTCATTATTGATCTCACAGGTCTCGGTGTTAGCAGTGCAGATTCATTACGTTGCTTCTACAACCTCAGTTCTCACTGAAACGTCTTATGTATTTGGTATGAATGTCTTGTTTTTATGACAGCAGGCATTTGGTTGCCATAAACTGCTAAAGCTAATGATCCAGTTTATCTCAGCACGATTTGAAAAGGTTTCAAATAGCATCTCGTGCGGCTGATTGAAAACACGATAATCTCAATGATTTTGCACGGCCAGGGTCACAAATTTGTTAGCGCAGAATCCTAAACATTTTTTGTTTAGCATTTAAATGTGACATGGTTTATAGTAAAAACTGAGCTTTGTGTTCAGTTTCTGTGTTGATGGAGTCGAACGCTTGCAAAGAAGAAACACAATTAGCATAATGAGGACACGGTTGTTTTAAATCGGCTTACCAATTATATCCTGTACTGTATAGTGTGACTCGCTTAAACAGCAACCATATTTTTTTATGTTGTCTTTTTTAACGTTCTCTTAACACTTTATGGTTAAGGGATTGTTATGAAGTTGTGAAACTGAAAAAAGTGAATATCTGGACTAAAACAACACAGAAACTAAGATTAAACAAATGCATAACTTATCCAAATGTTATCCAACAGTTTCAGTGTCCCAAGCGAAGCGAGACATGGATTAAGGTTAGTTTAAGCTAGTTAAGATCAGCTTTGCAGAGTCAGCTGTATCAAACAATCTGCACAAACAAGTATAGAAAGTCCATTTGGGAGTTTGCCAAATGCACAATGTGACCTATAAGCAATTGTGCGGTCGGGTAAAAGAGTGTTTAAGCCCAGTTTGAAGTTAAATGTGATGTTTGTAGGTATAAATTTATAGTCTGCGTCATGCTGTGGCGTGACATTTTGTTAGCAGGGCAGTGAGCAGTTTAAAATGCAGTGACATTTTGAGAGAGAACCTGTTTCAGTTTGTTAAAAAAAAGCAGAAGAAAGTTGTTTTTTCTTTGGATTTACTTTGCATGATGACAGTCAGTCAAACTTTTAAAAACTTTTGGGATGTAAAAAAAGACTTGTTTCAAGTGTTGCGTTCATGTAGTGTTTTGTGTATTTGTGTAGTCTTCAACAGTCTTCATGTATGGCAATATAGAATATATGTAAGGCTGGCAGTATGTATGTAAATAGTGTAAATATATGAAGATGCAGTAAATTCAGAGAACCAGGAATTGAGTGAGAAGTGGCTAGACATTAAATGTAGAGCAGTTGTTGCAAAACATCATGGGATTGATTGCGCACACGATAATGTCCACTAAGATTTCTTGTCAGAGGTGTTAAGTATGTACTGGCTTTTGTCACTCTAGCGTTGCTGAACACACAGTGAGCTGCCTGTGGTGTTTTCTGTGGGGATATCTCGTTCCTTCTTCATTGGCTTAGACACGCATTCACACAAACTGCTTAAAATTCGTGATGACGCGTGTCAGCTGTCTGCTTTTGTCGTCTTCAGCAACATCAGACCACAATCTGATACCGTTTAGGACCCTTCCTCTGTGCGTCTGTCTCTCCTCGATCGTATGGTGTTACGCTGAGACCACAATCAAACAGCCAAAGTGGGCATGAACATCTTAGACCAGGAGAAACGCTTTTTCAAATGCCACAGTGACATTTTACCTCAAAAGCTCCTCCAAAGATTATTGGAGAAGAATGAGAACATGAACCAAACCGTCCTGCTGTTTGCTCATGAAAAAACTCGTATCTCTAATGATCTCTTATTGTCCCACGGATCTAGCGTATCTCCTACACAAGCATCCACCCAAAGCCACGTCAGACCCAAACATCTGCGAGGAAGAGTTTAATTAATCTACCGCCCATAGGTGACGTGTAGTTTAGATCGAATCGACAAGCGAGTGTCACGCTGTGACTTTAACTTGCATGGCTTCATAATTAGCTGTTTGTATTTCAGGTGATGGGGTGACACATTAGCCGAATACGTGATGAAATGCACACAAGCTACTGTCTAGCCTTTTCTGTGCTGAACTTCTCTGCTAGAAATCGAAACGGCTGTTATTTATAATGGGTTGTTATGGTGCAGGCCACAACAAAGAGTAAGAGAGAGAGCATTTATTGTGTATGTATTGTGTAGATAATGAGCATGCATGAAATTAAGCTATCGAATTGTGTGACTGGAAAACTCAAACAAGGGTTTAGTGACTAGCCAACTGTATTCTAGAGAAAAGAGAAATTGATACAGAGCACTAGTTTAGGTCTAGATTAGAACCAGCATGGCTACTAACCAAGTTATGAGATCTCACTAGCTGCTCATCTAATAATCCAAATGGATTTTTTTCTCATGTTTCTTGAGTTAATTGGACTTAAACATTATATTAATATACATTTACAGAAATGCTTTATAATTTACAGTATGAATTACTGTACTGTACCGTGTCATTGTTCCGTTATTCTTCACAACATTAATACTGCAATCCTCCTTTTTATATTCAGACTGGAAACAGATCGAAATCTCTTTATTAGATTTAAAGATTGAGATTCACATGCCCTCCTCGCCCACAGAGACCGCCGTCACAGCTGTTGGGCTTGAGGGCATTTTCGGACCCCCGCAGGCTTGGGCCAAGATCATTTCAGCTAAAGGGCACAGAAGGACACATGGTGAAGCAGAAAGGTTGACTAGATAGCAGGCATGTTGGTGTGCTGTGTGTATTGACATAGCTGGCCTTTACCGCTGCCAGGGTTTCTGTGTTTTCCTCTCTAGACAGACCACTGCCCACTCAACCATATGGTCTTTATGACCGACAGCCAAAGCTGTTTGTGACCTATGTGCTGGCAGCCAGTCTGATGTCGCTTTCAAGACACAAACACATGCTCTTGTGCTCCTTATGAGAGCGGTTCACTCTACAGTTAGCTTCCAGGTGCAGACACTGGTTCTCATTGCTAATATGTGCTTTGAATCTTTTTGTTTGTTTTTCTTGGTTTTATTTTCCAGCTGTCGCACCCGTGGTTCTGCCGTTCATGCATTATGCATCAGTTTACTTCCTTTTTCACCTTAAACTCCTGGCTGATTCATTAACACTCATTACTCCAGAGCGTTCAGTATTTAAAACAGTCTAATGGCCTTTTGGGCCCTAAAGAAACGACTTTGGCTGTACGGTTTTGCACGCGGTTTTCACATCCAAATATTTGTTAGGTTTGCATTACAAGTTCTGCAAACAATACCTCACGGTATTATGAAATTAAATGATTAAAAAACATGTTAGTATTGTTGTACACGTTGGTAAGAGATTCACAGTCACATTTTTTCTCTTCCATGAGTGACATACTATGAGCAACATATATAGTCTATATATTGTCTTTATATATGGTCACCATTTATAGTCTAGTATTGTACGTATATGTATATATGTGCATCCAGTGAACCAATACTGTAAGTTAATTTTCTTCAAATCTTTTCACCTGTGACAGATGTAATTAAAAACTTGGCGCACAAATGATGTATGAGTGTGTGTGTGTGTGTGTGTGTGTGTGAGCGTCCCGGCAGGAGTCATGAAATATGTTTACTGCTGGTGGATGTCTGGTCAGGCCACAGGAGGGACACCAACACGCCCCGCTGGCCGTCCTGATCCGTTCCAGCAGTTCAAACATGACTTTTGTCCCTGAGCCTAAGGGAGTCCAGGAACATTTGCGAGAGGTAAATGTCACATTTGAATATGATTGATCAGCCCTCTGTGCAAAAGTGGCTGAGAATTAAGATAAGATGAATCCAAAATTAGTAAAGCGAAGGGCAAGATGATATTTGCATGGTTATGGTGTCAGAAATAGATTATTTTCAATTTCCAGAAGATTGTAGATACTGACTGATGATGTTGTTGTCATGCAGAAATTACAGGGTGGATGAATACATTTTAAAACCTCCTATAAACCTCGGCCGGGGCCTGATTTTTGCCCTGATGCCCTAGTAGGAGTGTGTGTCAGTGAGGCTGTTAAAAGTGTTATCATTTAAAAAGGACCGAAGCAAGCTGAGACGTAAGACCTGTAATTTGAATAATCAGCTTTCGAGAGGCTTACGATCGACACCAAATGCGTAAATGACTGTGTAAATAGACGCTACGTGGCGCAAAGACAGAGATAATGAACACTTTTGATTAGCTAAATTAAACCAAGGTAGATGCATGTTTTGTGGGCATGTGCGAGAACAAATTAAGCAAACCGACTGATGTGTGGCGGCGCGTCGTGCTGCGGGGTCAAGCTGCGACAGGAGGAAGCGTGTGTACGTGGATTGTGTGGTCACTGAGGTGTAAATGAAACAGACTCTGACCCATGGGGTGAAAATGAACTAGCATTTCTCGGCTTGTCGATTTGTCTGGTTGCTTTGTCTCCTTTTGCTCGTCCCTCTTTAGCATTTTTGCACATTCCCTCGTACAATTTCCTTTGCAGGATCAGTCACGCCTTCAGAGACGAACGTCTAGTCCGTGCATGCTTCATTTCATGCATTTGTGCATCCTTAAAATGTGTCAGATTGCAATTTACAAACATGAATATGTTCCGCATGCTTATTGCTGCAGGGGGCGCTATAACTAGTCTTCACATCAACTGCTGTCATGGTGTAGCAACAGTCTGAGAATCTTGCAAAGCTAAGTCAACTTTGTATAGCTGATTGTCTGAAACATAGTACTGAAAAGAATGCATCAAGCATTTGTATCTGTGTTTGACTACTTGGACAGAGAATGTTTCAAATACAATATTGATAGATATTATAGAGATAATCGCTTTGGAGAGCAAAGCTGTAATTGTTTGCAAGTGGTAGCAAATCATTATTTCAACCACACTGCAGTACTTTTTTAAAGTACAAATTGTTTGTTGGTTTCTAATTATTTCCAAAAAAGAAGTATTTCAGACACGCTTCAAAAAAACCTCCACAACTACAGTATGTCTTCTGTCCACTAATTGTCCACTATCACCACAGTTTGATAACATTAGAATGCGTTTAGGTAACTTGGTTTAAGGTTCTTGGTTTTGTTTTGTCTTGTTAAGGTCACCAGGATTGTTGACGTCCAGCTTCCTGTTCCCACATCTTGACCTTTTCCGTTGTTTGCACAATACAGCAAAACCAACTTTACATACAAGTCAAAGCAACTCTAGGTTTGTGGTCTTTCACCTGAGGTTAACAGAAATCTGATTGTTGGGATTAATTAGAGGGTTTTTACATTAATTAAGCAGACTATTGTCAGAGCCCATATTGGACTCTGGAATCATCGCCTAATGATATACACTGTTAGGAAATTCCCCCTCTTTCATTCCCTGAGAAAAACCTCTAATGATGGATTTTCTCAGCAGATCCGTGTCTTCAGATAGTTCCCTGCCTTCCACCCCTCTTCCCTTCCTTCTCTGTGGGATATCAAAGGATCTAATCCCTATGGAAATCCTTCAGAACGTTTCCTTGGTAACCAGACTGAGGCCTCTGATTTTCCTGTCCCATTTTTAAAATTTTTCACTTTTATCTTGAAAGTAAAAGAAGGTGAATCCACCATCTTCGGTCCCTCTCTGTGGAATTTAAATCAGCAAAATAAAAGTTTAAGAAAAACTATGGGCCGTCTAGTGTCAACGTTTGTTGAGGCTTGCAAACTGCGCTCAGCCTTGTGCTGGTTTGATGCACCCTTTGAGAAGATGTTGGACCATGTAATAATCAGGTACAAAGTAGAATAGTGTGAAGAAATCTCTTCTTTCTGTCTGTTCCCTCAAAAGTGCTTTTATCTTGTCTTGTGTGAAATATGAACACCTGTATTTTATCTTGAATTCTGTCTAGCTCTTTCCTGAGGCTTCTGGAACTTTCCATTTATCATGGACAGATGTTCCACCATTATTCTGACAAAGCTGTGGCCATTTCCTGTCAAAGAAATGGCTACCGGTGAAGTTTATTGATGGTCTGAAACATCTCGATTTAACTAGACTTTTCTTAATCGATTTTGGTCATACTGCCTATTTTTCACTTGTTGGCTAGACGCAAGTCCTCCATTTTTAAAAGACGACAGGAGACCTTGTAGGTGCTGAGAAGCTCATCTTCACGATAAGACATGCAAATTTCAGCGTTTCTTGTCTCCTGTTGAGGGATTTTCAGCCAGACCTGTAATGAAATTTGGGAGCAGCAGACTGTGAGTTTGGAGTCTCGGAAGCTCAGGGGAGCTTAGTGACGGACCAGAACCATTTAGTTTAAGGAAATGACTCTGACAAAAGGCCAAACACTGGGCCGTCCTTCTCAGGTCAGTGATTTACAAGGGAAGACTAATTTAATGTATTTAGCCGGTGCAAATAGGCCACGCTAATCTGAGAAAGCAAGTTTCTTCTAACAAAGTTGTTGTAAAAGAGGATGGAGTGCTTTTGTGTGCAAAGTTTCATAATGGAGTCTTTGTGACGTTGAATCCTGGACTGGTACGACATCACCAAAATTTCTGCTTCAGAGACTTTTCACTTTCTGCTATATTGTCATTCTGTACCTGTTAGCGCTTTCCTCTGGAAACATTCTTGCTAGTCTGAAAATGCAAATATCTCCATCTTTTAAACGCCCCACATACAGTTTGAAGTGACTCTATGAATGATGGGACATTTTTGAAGACTCTTACTTTAGATTTGTTTAGACAAGCATCAGGATAAAGTCCAAGGCCTGCAAGTGTATTTTTAAAGATTAAGGGGTAGATAATGGTGAGGGCCGTCTACTGCTGGTAAAGACACAATTGTTGACTGTCCCCTGTATTTTTCTGTGACGTTTGACAGTTGTCCACCCTGTAATCCTGTAGATTACTGTCATTAAAGTGGGATGGCAAGCGCAGGTGTCGGAAGAGAAGGATTCCAGTCCAGTGGACGGCAGTGGTCCGTTGTGGAATATTCGGATATGACAGGACTTGAGAAGTTGAGGACTGTTGTGGACTTTGTGGCTGATGTGTGTATAAATGTGAGTGGGTGAATTCACTGAATTCAGATTTGAAATGGTACGTTTTAAGATTTAATGCAGTTGCCGGGGCAATCGGTGTTGGAACGATTACTGTTATAGGTCTTGCAGTTAAATTTGGGATGCACTGAAAAACAGTTGCTGTTTAGTTCATTTGGTTTCTTTATTTTAGATGGCAAAATATTGTATTTAATTTATATGTGAAAACATGTCTATAAGCAAAAATATACAAATGTAAATGACAAATAGAAATGACAATTTTATGGAGGTCATAAAAAAGGGCATAAAGAAGAGAGTGTGTGTGTTTAGATACAAAACATTTGTACATTGGGCCACAAGGTCTAGTTTCACAGACCTAAATTTATCCTGTACCCTGCTGTTTATATGTTTATCTGTGGATTATATTTGGAAAGGGGTTTTCTCTGACGGTTCCATCAGATGTTTATCTTCAGGCAAGTAACTTAACAAGGGAAGAAAGATGCACTCATTCACTCTCATACGTGAAATCTGCAGTCTGAGAGAGAGCTACTGTATATTAATACATCACTAATGTTTTTCTCTATTCTCTGTTGACTGTGGTCAGACTGACCTTCTGTTTCCTTTGTTACTTTCCGTGCGTGAGAGATTTTTATTTTCGTATCTGTTTACGCTGTTTACAGAAGCAGTTTTTTTGAGAAATCAGCTAATTTCATCGGTGCAAACATTTTTTTTATTTTTTCGTGTATTTCCTGGCCACCCTGAAAGCTAGTGAGTTTCGTCATTATAATTTCCTCAGTGATTTGCATAATTTGTCTTTATTGCATTAACGTTGACCCCTTTTCACGGACCCTTTAACTGAAATGCTGGGAAAATGATGTCCGCATTTATTCCTCAATGCAAAGACTTGAGTTTCATTGGTATATTGATGGTACATGCTTCTACATGCTTCTGAATCCACAAGTCTGTGTTTTCATCTTATCTATTAGACGTTTTCATGTAAATTAAGTCCCAGAGATTAACTACACTACCCATAATTCCAGAGATGGTTTGTTACCATGGAAACAAGAGCAGTGATGACCCATTTCAATGAACATTGCGCTTGACGTAAGCAAATGAATCTAAGTAGACAACTTTTAAATATGTAAATGTTTATACATTTACATTTATATGGTCTGTAACTTTATGCAGTATTTGGTAAATTATACTGAATAGTCAGTAGTTTTTAGACAACAGCACTGATTAGATGTTGTTGTTTGCAGAGCTGCAAAATATTTGTAGTTCATTGCCTTGCAGTAAATAAGTTGATGAAGGCAACTGTCTGTTTTCTGATTTAAAAAACTATTGAAACGTTGTATTGTGGTTCATTGTTAAAAACAATCAGTATTTCAGTGTGTAGCTTTAACCCTGTGACTGAGGAAAACCAGCATGTTTTACAGCATGTTTTTGAATGTGGAGCCTGTTTGGATTGCAGTAGAGGAGTTGTCCTAAACCATCTTAAAGCTACCCAATCACCAAACCAAATATCTGATGGGCTTTTCTACCAGTCACCACAGGACACATCCGTCACATTATTCTGCAGTGTGGAGTCTCTCCACGTTTCATCTTTCTCCTGGATGAGATGTTGTGTCCTTGTAGACCGTGAAGATCACGAGGGTGTGTTGTAGCCGCAGTCCGTCACTATGAAACACTCGTTCTCCTTGTATCTTCTTGTAGCCCTTTTGCTATTAAGTTAATAATCTCTTTTTTGGGGTCGGAATCTTTAGTTTCTCCTCAGGAAGTCCCATTTCTTAGACTTATTGAGCGTTTCAAGAGTGTTTCTTTCATGGATAAAAGAACAACAAGTACAAGTTTCTATTGGAGATGTTTCTTCTAAAATGGAAACAAATTAGATTTTGATATACAGTCACTGTTTAGAACTTAAAGCTGTAATAAATATCCTGATTATTTGGTTTTGAAGGGTTTAATGAGAATTGCTTGAGTTTGTGTTGGAATCTCTGACTTGCTTCCAACAGGAGGGGAGTCCACGCTTATCCTTCTCCTGTCGAGGACAGGAATCATATCTCCATGCGTTTTTACTACTCGGGTCTAGCAGGGATGAATCTATATGAGGAAACATTAATTATAAGGAAATGCAAAGATGAACAGAAGTCTGAGAGAAGACCTTTCCTCTTGAATTTGGATGAGAGACTCTGACAGCTTTTCATCTTCGTCTGAGGCTCGCCCCAGAAGCTCATAGCGCTCCCCATCTGTTACTCTTTCTTCTTTGAGCGTTCCTCTTTTGTTCTTGCGTTATCGTGCTCCGTTCCATCGCGTGTTTCTGTGTGTAAACAGATATCCGGTGTCTCACCTTGAGATGTTTAGCGAGGTTTTGTAGTTGAGCCATGTTCAGATGTGACACCAGCTAATGAGGGCCAGAATCGTTTAAATGAGAATGAGTTGAAATTATTTGTTTTCCTCTGCAGGGCTAAATGAATGGATAGTGGAGTCGTACTATTAATATTATATTAATATTATAATATTATAATATTAGTGCACCTAATATTAGTTAATAGGGAATGTGCAGTAATTATATTTACTGATAAGATAATGCATTAAAAGGATAAAGGTATTCAGATAACATTGTTCATGAGTGGTTTATTAAATCCATCATAAATAATAAGTGTTGTACCATTGTGTTTGATGTTAAGAAATAGCGTTTACATCAGAAATGTTGTTTTAATTTTGCAAATAAATGACTTGATTCAGTGAAAAGCTTGGTGAGTTCAATAGGTCAAGACTCATAAATTCATGGAAAATATGGGAAACTGTAATAATTCCACGTGTGGTCACCTGACAGTGATAACTGTGATGAAGATGGATATGAAACGTTTTCCCCCTGCAGCTCAGTTTTTATTGCAGAGAGTCTTGGGGGGGCTGCAATTATCCACAAGCAATAGTTCAGCCATAAACCAATTACAAAAACCCAGAGGGGGGAATTGAACGATACAGTTATAGATTATGCATCAGCATTTTTAAGTTGTAACACACTGACTGAGGAAAAATCCAAACTTCTAATAGTGATAAATTAGCTGAACTTTGAAGAACAAACACCAGGGCCAGTTTTCATCCTCAAGTCTTTAAATCATTGATTCAACACATAATTGCTCGTCCTTGGTTCTTGTACCCAGACAGTGTACCCAGAAATAAACTACTTCTTATACTTATGATACTAAACACAAGCAGGATTCACACTTACTGATTTTGTTTTTGATGTCATATAATATAAAGCGAATAGTGACTGAGAATATGTCTGTGTTTCAATTCCACTTGGAAACGAAAGTCATGTAGATAATAAGTAAATGAGTTTTTATTTTTGGTTAAACAAACCTGCACTCAAACTGTATGGACCCAATGCATTGTTTATGATTTTGAAATATTAATAATGTTATGCAATTCTCAGACTGAAGTCCCCAGTGTCTCCTGTCCTTGTTTGTACCTCCTGTCCCTCAGCTTTGGTTGTTTGTCAGTTATCTGTCAGAAGAAAAGCAACGGTGAGATGAAGGTATTTGTTTGGAATATATTTAAATGTAAAGACAAGGCTGAGAGGAATCAAACCGTACTGTAGCTCTGTTGCTATTGGCTAACATTTGGAATAAATTCGAACCATGTTGTTGTTTTTCCTGTAGTTAGCTTGTTGGTTTCATTTATTAATGGTCTGATTTAAATTGACTTATTCTTGTGTTTAGGAAATTGGAGAAACCATTTGCCTAATTATTAACCATCACCCACACGGTTTGTACTACAGACATGAATGATAACTGAATTTGTGGAAGTGTGATGTTATTGTTGTGTTTATTAAGACACAAGCTTAATTGTTAGGAAAATAATTACCACAGAGTATTGGGCTGTTTTGAGTGCACGCTAGCAACCGCATAACAACCCTGGCAACCATCCATTGAAGTTAGTTTGGCATGTGAAAACACTGTTCATGTTACCTTTAAAATCTAACTGTAATTACAGTTTGTCCCAAAGGCAACCAGGAAAAATGTAATCACCGTTTTCGTAATGTCATTTTAATCGCTTATAAACTCACAACATAAACCATTTACTTGGTGTGAAATCGAACTAGTTTAGGGGTCAGTATCGCTCCACACACCTTTGCATTTCGAAAAATGAAAGAAGTTAACAAATTGAAGGAGTTTCTGTTAAATTCTGTTCAGAATAAGATGCTCAGACGTTTCAGACTGTGTCATACAGGTGTTGGAATCCGTGTCTGCGAGGAACAGATGGTGAGAGAGACATTCAGCCATAACTGAAGCACAGAGACATCGCTGGTTTACCAGACACATAGACGACTAAACATCAGGGGTCTCTTATGGCGTCTTTCGAGGGAGCGGTGAAGGGAGACTGAGTTAATTTGTCGAAGTTAATTTGTACGGGTGCGATTTTATACAGACTAATTAATTCAAATAAAAATCCTGTCCAATCTAAGTGATCAGTCTTCTTGGTGTTTGGCACCACGGTCCCTTGCATAAAAGGTTCTGATTTGCATATTCAACAGTTCATCTTAAAATATTCATCAGCTTAATGAATATTGATGTAACATTTGACTGCTGTTAACTATACAGTGCCTGAGGTGAGACACACACACACCAGAGTGGACGCAGACTGAAGCCATGGGGGGGATTTAGAAAAATGATAATACTGACAGTGATAAGTTTAGAATTTAGAAAAGCTTGGGCTTAAATTTCATGCTTCTTGTTTTGGACCCTTCAGTGTAGTTGTACATATTATTATTTTGTATCCTTAAGAATCGAACCCATAATGTTGCCGTTGCAAGCATCATGATTTTAGCTGTATAGGAACCTGTAGCTGCCCAAACTGAGAATTATTTTTTGGATATTGTGTATTAAATATGCCCGTTTCAATTAGTATGACTAAGTGCCCATAAAATTTTAATAACAAATCACAAGACACAAATTTGTCTCGGTGGGAGGTTGTGAATTCTCAGTTGGAGCTTGTTTAAATGTGTTCAGATGAAGCGTGCTATGCTAACTTTGATGAAATGTGTGTCAGAACGGAAACTGTGAATGTGTACGAGGTGGAAATATTACAGTGGGCAGGGCCTGTAGAAACCTTAAGAGAGAGAGAGAGAGAGAGAGAGAGAGAGAGAGAACGTGATAATGGGTGGACATACAGCAGCTCTCAAATCTCACTGAGATCCCTGGAAAACCTGCTCTTAGCTTTTCAACAACTTCTTGCCCACACAGGAAGTGTGTAGCGGAGTTAGCAGGAAAATTATCATGCTAGCAGGGAGCTAGCATCCATCTTAAGGTGTTTCATCTGCTTGCCATTAGTTTTAATATTACAAACTTGCCAAATAAATAAATAAACAGACATGAAATATTGATCTGAGATTAACTGATGTGAGACAGAGAGCGATATGAGAGACGTGAGCTGTAGCAGGAATTTGATTACCTTTGACAACAGCCAATTACACAGAGTGTTTTATATTGAGTTTATTTCCAAGGGAATAAACTGTTGCCTTTTTTATTTTCTTTATGTAAAGCTGCAGAAAATCACAGTTAAAACAAAGGGAATGAAATTTTATTTCAATTGAACTACACAGAACAATCATTAAACATTTGCAATTAACCAATCAGATTTAAGTATTCCAGAGAGCCATGTAATGTCTATTTTGGCTGGTATTTTTGCTGTATAAAAAACCTTTTTATTTTTAATCTTAAACCACAAAGTTTTCCTTCTTTCTTTCACTGTCTCAGGACAGGAAGTTGTGTGCGCATCCATTTTTGGAGATTTACAGAGGAGGGGTGATCCACTACATGAGTCCGCTGGCCCGGCAGGGGGATTTCTATGTTCCTGAGGTCCGTGAAGCTCAGAGATGGATGCTGGGAAAAGATCCAGAAGAAGACAGTAGAACAGACATCACAGGTAAACAAATTACTACAGTCCACAGAGGTCATAGAAGAACCATCTGTGACTGAATGTTTTTTATAAAGAACCTAAGCGTCTGTGGAACCATCTTTGTAATATCTGTAGTGGCATAAAGTTCTTTTAAGAACCTTTACCTGAATAGTTCTTTAAAGGAACAGTTCATCTTAAAATATCTTTAAAGGAACCAAAATGGTTCTTCTATGTCATTGTTGTGAAGAACCTTTTAAGAACCGTTGTTATTAAGATTGTAAGTAGACGATTAGCTTCAATTTTATATCCAAAGTGACATTAATCAAGTGGAACTATGATTTTGCCATATTTTGGGAGGGGGCTTAAATTATTTCTTAAGCCATAGGTCAAAATCTGAAGTCTGTGATCGTTTAGCCTGTCATGTTCACGACCTGACAATTAATTGCCTCAGGAAAGTTCTGGCGGTGTCAGAAAGGCTCGGTTTAACAAGTTCCCATTTTGTGCAGCGTTTTCAGCGGTTGACGTTCAGCAGAAAGGTGGTTTAATCAGCATTAATCGCCACCTGATGGAGTTTTGATGAGGATGTGTCACGCTGGCTGAACTCCACCATCTCCTACACCTGTTCTGGTGATAATGAGACAATCTGTGTGTATGTGAGGCTGATGGCCCTGGTCAGAATACAGCCCAGAGGAACTTGCTGGTGACCTGAGGGGTGTGTTGTCCACACCAGCTGTGGGGTGTGTGTGTGTGTGTGTGTGTGTGTGTGTGTGAGATCCAGTTTTACCTGTCAGTCTTCTACTCTGAAACAAACACATAATGATAACTATAATGCATAATAGGAGAGAAGATTAAAGCTGAAGAGACGGAAGATTAAAGGACACATTTGAAGCCCCATGTGTCCATTTATAGGTCTGGTGGTTTGTTGTGCCCTAATGTGGTCCTAAATTTAATATGTTTTACGGCATGTTTTGTTCCCACTGTTTTCTCCTGACAGAACAGCTTCAGATTTAGTTTGCTGGTTTTCAGCTTGTTTAATTTGTCTCTCAGCTTGACAGGTGTCCAGTACTGTTCTAAAACCATTTACGTAGACCAGCTAACCAGCTAATCCAGACCGGGAGACCAGTTAAACAAACTGAAACAAATGCAAGACCAAGAAAGCATAAAAAATGTGTTTTTAATAAAAATACTGCAAAGCACAGTTTCAAGACTAGTTGATATTATTTATGGCTGTAGACTTTCTCAGTTCACCCTCCAGTGACAGAACGTTATTTTTGTACCCCGCTGCTTATTTCAGCCTTTGACTAGAAAGAGGAATTTCTTCTGTTTTACTGTTTGTCAAGATAAACGACAGGAAATTATTAACAAAGCAGTTCTCATCCCAGGAGCATTTCTGCAGGTTCCTGGGGTTCTAGGAAAGATTTTGATTATTTGTAAACTTCTCAAATTGTTCTAAAGTAACAAACCACAACCACTGCAATAACAACCATTTATATAATACAACAATAGTCAATTATTACAATATGAGTAAAACAGATCATATTTTGGTTTAGTGTTGATAAAGACATGCAGGAACCTTTGTGTTTATTCCTGAAGTCTTTATTTCAGAGCAGATGTGTGTTTTTTTTAAATGTCTTCCATCTTTTGATTGTCATTGAGCAGATGTTTGTGGTGCTCAAAATTTAAGAAGATGTTTTATGACAGCTATGTTTAAATGATAGATAGATAGATGGATGGATAGATATGTGGGTGATATTTTCTCAAGTACACATGCTGATTAATGTGAAGGACACTTTTGTTGTTTCTCTTTCCAACAATATGAATCTCTTTCTCTTTTTTACTGTGTCCCTTTCACACCCTCCCCCCGCTATCCTCTCATCTCATCTGTCCTTCTCTGCTGTGTTGACAGAAAGAGCAGAAGGCAGATAAACTAAGTGAACGGTCAACTGATAGACACCCAAACCTTCCCCGCGTCTTAAAATCACTGACACAAGCAGAAA
>JBAJNP010002282.1:0-49862 GCA_036877545.1 Yasuhikotakia modesta
CTTTTTGTTAATATCTCCAGTTATATTTAAAGATTTACTTCAAAAAATGATGAAACTCTTTTACCAACTACAGCTATTAAAATGCACCTCATTTAGAAATACAATTTTGACTCTTTCTTCTCACTGTTTTCAACAGCAACATTAACTATAGTAACTACATATGATACTTTGGAGGGAAACGAATATGGAAATGATAACTTCTGTGTTAAGGTCATTTTTTTAGTTGCACCACACACACAAACACAATAACCTTCCCAATTTTCCAACATTGCTTCAACTCTAATGTTATCATTCGGAGAAATAAACAATGCCATCTGTCAATCACAATAATAATATAATTTATTTCATCTGAGAGGTTTGACAGATTCAACAGCACTCAACACAGGTAACATTTATGCATACAGAACAAGAGGGCAATGTTTAATCATTCTAATATCACAGCACATATCATTTATTTCAAAGCACAAACGCTGTAAACATTCTCCATTTTCTAAAGGGAAATGGGACGCAATAACAGCTGTCAGTGAAAACCACACACTGTATGATCATTCGACACCTGCAATTACCTGTCTGTCAGCACAGACTAAGTTTGGTGTTCAGCCATTCATTTGAGTGCGTTTTGTACATTAAAATAAATAAAAACAAATATTTCAAGGGATGCTAGTAAGTGATTCGTTTGAAGGTAAATCAAGTATTCTCAATTACACTGGAATGTTTGCAAAGATTTGTGTCAAATTTGTGTGCTTGTTTCCGTGATGAATAGATGAAATGAGAACATGTCACTGTGCCAGTGAGCCCTGAATTTTTCCCCAAATTTGTTACACATTTTATTTAGACTGGGGACTTTAATTAACAAAAATTCAAAACAAGAAATCGACGAGTTTGCATCTCAGAAACAAAAGAGTTAACCAAAACATGAAACACAGCAGTCACAAATATAGATCTTAAAGACAAAATATAGGACACACATATAACGTATAATGTATAACACATGATGGGGATCTCTGAATACCACTCTAGTGGCCATAACACATTAATTGAAGCAAAATATATGTTTATGAAACCACTGTATGTGTGCTTACTTCATAAATGTGCCATAACCCAGAGTTACAGACCAATAATCTACACACAGTTGTAATCTGTATCAGGGTATAGGTGGACACAGGGTCAGAGATGATTTTGTGGGGCGGAGGTGAAGTGGCTTTCGGACCGGTCCTCCTGAAATCATGTGGGTCTTAGGAGGCTCAGTGGCGGGCAGCGGACTCTCGCGGATAAAACTCGGCAAGCGTGCTCTGAGGAATTCTCTTCAGCATTTCCTTGGGGAAGATTCGGAGTAACTGCCAACCAATGTCCAGCGTCTCAAACACGGTTCTGTTGTCATAGGGACCTAGAGAAAAGAACACACACACCCCTCAGTATAAGTCTGTTTTGGCATAATTCAGTTTTGTTTACCAATCGATAAAAAAAACTCCCATAATGCAACACTTCAGAATTCATGCTTAAGTGTTTCCTAAAGTGTGTAATTGAAAATTACAAAAGATTATTACGTTCAATGCATTGCATGCATTTTGTTAAGCTTGCAAGCGCACACACAATACGTTAACTCACACAATATATATAGATATATAAAATATGCTTCAATAATTCAATAGAATGCAACGCTACCAAAGAACTGGTCTCTATAGCTTTGTGTCTGGCTTAACTGCACTTAAAAGAAATACTGTATCGAAACCACAGACTGACGCGTAATACATGGCATATTTTTGTTAAACAGCAGAACAGCGCTTCACAAGAAGGAACAATTTTATTGTTCCACAAAGCCAATAGGAAAACGTATGAATGCGTGTTTTGTTCTCTGTAAATAGAAGCAATAACTGAGACTGTTGGAGTCCGACGTGTGTCGGTGGAAGATAGACAATGTCCCTTTTCTACCAATGATAGTAATGACACACTGATTGTGTGAGCACACAAAAGCGGTTGAGTGATTTCCACCCAAAAATAGGGCTGCAATCAATATGAAACATGTACATGTCTTTTTTGTAAAGTGAAGTGGAGGGTTTGATGGAGACGGAGGTTCCTGCACCTCGTGCTCCGCTGAAGGGCCATAGCATTGAGAAGAACATTCATTGAGGTGAAAGTGCTTTGTGGCGGAGCAAGAGCAGCGAGTGATAGAAATGCTGTCTAGTGGCTTCCAACGCAGGGAATAAAAACAGCATTCGGAATAATGGCGCGTGCACCGGCGTGTGCACCAGCGCGGCCTGAGGTCTGAGTCTGGAATTTTGGGAGGCTGGATGCACCGTTGGGCTGGAGGGAAATTCAATACCATTTCTGCAGTGTTATGTTCTCAAATCTGGTAAATAGATTCTTTTCCCCAAGAACAACAAAATAGTGGTTTAAAGATTCTGTGCCAAATTCAGAGGAATGAATAATTTGACATGCAAGGGATTTTGGTCAATAAAAAATAAAAATGCATGTGGTGGCTAATTCTAATCCTTGTAAACTTCCTGACACGACATAAGCAATTCTGTGTAATAAGGTACAAAAAGCAGTTGATGCTTTTTGAACCTTATTAAACTCACAGAGAATCATGGGAAATTTTGAAATGCAAGGTTATCGCCTCATTACATGAAGAGTATTGTTTGGTTGTACAGCTATTCCCAATCAACAGAATCCAAAACACATTAAAAATAAACCGTACAGTCAACTCAGAAAATCACAATCTGAAGAAACTCCCAAGATTTTCTGCAGGTATTTTCATAACCTCTGTGCTTCTGTCTGTTATGTACCTTGAGCAATGAAGTTCTTCTCAAACTTCTGAAGGAACTCCAGGTAGAGAAGATCATCAGAGGTCAAAGCTTCCTCACCGACCACAGCCTTCATGGCCTGGACATCTTTACCAATGGCGTAACAGGCATACTGCAGGAGAAACAGCGAGATGAGCACTAAATGTCAACAGCATTACCCAACAGACTGATTTACCTTACAGCAGAATAAACAACAAGCACAGCACGATGCATTTACCAGCTGGTTAGAGACATCGGCGTGATCTTTGCGAGTCATTCCTTCTCCAATGGCAGATTTCATCAGACGAGAGAGAGACGGCAGCACGTTGATTGGCGGATAGATCTTCAAAACAAAATATCACACAAAGCTTGAAACGTACAGTTGAAACTAGAGAAAACTGTGAAGTAACTTTAAACGAAATCTGTTGCCCAAATATGTTCTGTTTAATACAAACTGTGTTGGGAAATTTGTAATATAAGGCACACTGAAAAGTATAAAGTAAATTTCAGCTAATTTTGCAGTCACATGTTTGACACTTGAACTGTACTGCTAGTTCCAACTTGTTAATCTTATTATATAAATACAAAGATTATATACATTAACTAAGGATTATATATTATATAGGATTATATATTATAAATTCAGGGCTATCTATGATGTGTACTGATAGGTTCAAGTGCACATATAAGCATCATAGTAATTATATTTGCTACAACACAATACAAAGTCTCTCACCTGTCTGTTATGCAGCTGTCTGTCCACATACACCTGTCCCTCTGTGATATACCCCGTCAGGTCAGGGATGGGGTGGGTGATATCTGTGTTGAGAAAGAGAAACGTTACTTATAATCCAGGACTTATAATTCAGGAGTTTTGATGCACTTAAAGCGGCTGAGTCAAGTGCCAAATTGTGTTTATCGCTAAGAAAACAGTGGTTTCAAAAACCTCCAGGGCATTCCAGTTGCTGTCTGCCGGAGACAAAAAAGTGGTTATTAATTTAGAGGTGACAGGAAAAAAACAGAAAGAATAAAGATGGAGGATCCCGGTGCTGCGATAATGGGGAACACCCATTCAGAAACACACACGGACCCTTCACAAGGATGTTTCTATAGTAACCGAAGCCATCAAGAGTCCTAGTTACTGGCGCGGTTGCCGTGTCCGGCCAGAACACAAAAAATGAACATTTTATCTCTCTGTACTGTCCACAGTGAGTCTGATGCTGTTTTCTCACACCTGTATCACTAACAAAATAAATAAAAAACAGTTTTTTTGTGAAAATCAAGTGTGTGAGTGAGAGAGGATGTGAACTGCAAGAATGTGTGTGTACCATCGTTGGGCATGGTCAGAATGGGTATCTGGGTAATTGATCCATTTCTGCCCTCCACTCTTCCAGCTCGCTCATAGATTGTAGCAAGATCGGTGTACATGTAACCTGGGAAACCACGACGACCTGGCACCTCTTCACGAGCAGCAGACACCTACCACACACACATACACACACACACACACACACACACACACACGCACACGCACACAGATACACAGATACACAGACAGAGACACACAATTAAAAAAAAAAACATTAATTTAAATTATTATTATGTTCTGGACGTTTTGTGTTTTAGTTTAGTTTTATTAGAACATATATAGCGTTTTTCTTTCCTAACAGCCATCTTGAATATTGCAGTGTCACGTTCAGATTTATTCACCCCTATACATCACATACACAAAACAAGCTGTGGTTGGTTGTCATGTTTGTTCTCTCTGTGTGAGTTTATTGTTGTTTTTGCAATCTTTCCTTAATGATAATCTTTTGTAACTTATTCATCCTGTCTTTTTAACGATAACCTTGCTTCACTCATTCTTTAAATGTTAATTTTTTGAATGCTGCCTTATTTACAAAATGTATTTTATATTGTCATTCATATGCATACTCTGAGCATTTATTAACAAAACGATTCTAAAAGATCATAGTTGGAACTGAATAATGCATGAAGAATAATGAATGTAAAAAAGAGAAAAACACGGGATGAGCTGTCAGAGCACAAAGGTGACAGATTCCTTCACAAAAAGAACTTCCAGGACCAAGTGTCTCAATCGCATTTAGATAGAGAAACTGAAACTAAATTGACAGGAAACGTCGCTACCAGGTGTGAACGCAGACCGCCTTGATCTGAATTCCATTGATCGGATCACCTGAGATGGATTCAGGTGTAAACAGGACCAATGACAGCCACCTGTATTACCTCTAAACCAAATGATCAGTGGCAATCGAGGTTAACCCATCATATAATTCACACAGATCTTCTCTCAAGGTTAAAGAGAGCGCAGCCAGAGAATCGGTTTCAGCGTCACCTTTAGCAGGGCTGAATGGGAGGGATGTTAAATGTTAATGCTTCTGGCTCTCTGTGGAAGTAGCTGTAGCTGTCTAACGCAGAAGCCAAAAGCTGGGAGCTCTGATAGGACTGAATGTATCCAAGGTTACAGCTCCACAAAGGCAGGAGGGAACGGCCCTTTCACATGCACGCAAACTATTTAGAAATAACATCAAAACATGTTCCGTGGCACAGAAACGATAATCAGTGGTATGAAAAGCAAGCCAAGCGCAACATCTCTTTATCGTACCAAGCGTCTCATAATAATTAAGTGAAGACATTTCTGTGAGCTACAGGAACGTAGTGGAAGTCTTCATAAATGGTATTATGTGGTTTTGACTTTTCTTGACTACATTACACACAGATATCAAATGAAGTCCTGATGATAATGACGATAAATTTAGATTTATCTATTTGGCAGACGCAACTCATATTTTTCTATAGGCGTGTTTACTGAGAATCGAACCCACAACCTTAGTGCTGCTAACGCAATCCTCTAGCAACTGAGCTACAGAAACAGCGTATGCTGTGTGCAGTTTAAAATATTAAATAAAAATAAAAATACACAAAATAAAAAGAACAGTGTGAACTTGGATGTACTACAGTATGAAGGTAACAACACAACAGTATTTAATCTAAAATATAGATTTAGCGTACCGTATGCTGTGCAAATATATCAAATACTGTATATATTAAAAATAAATAATATATTTTTATAGAAAACTAGCATACAATATCCAGTATACACATTATGCAACAGAAATAGCTGTCAAAAAAAGCATGTCACCGTTTATGCACACGGACACGCGAGCTTGTTTTAAATATGTGTAAATATTTCTTGCACTTTGGCAGATGGCAGTGAAATCCATTCATTATGATTAGACACAGTAGCTTCTCAACATAAGCCACACAGGAAACATGATATTAACCGTGACACTGGCCATTGCTCCAACACCGCTCCAAATGTCAAGAGGGGGTTACTGTGCTTTTGTTAAGGGAGATTGTGTGCTTTCATTGCTGTTGACGCTGTTTTCTGTTTGATCATTACCAAACAATTGAAATAGGATATGAGGGAAATGGTTCTGTACTCTGTACACACACAGTCAACTAACACACACATATATACATATAAATAAATACATACACATATACATATACATTTATATCTATATATACATACACACACACACAAGTATACATATACATACATATATACATATCCTACATAATGCCTTAATATAAATGTGCTATTGTCTATCCAGCCTGGAAGGAGCAGGGATCATGTTTGGGAAATCGGAAAATGAGTGGGAATCAAACAGAGAAATTTAGGATTATTTACATCACAAGGTCAATTACGTTTAAGGAGTTGTGAAATTCTGGTAACACCTCTTCAAACATCTTGGTAATGCATAGAGCAGGGCGCTGAAAAAATCCCCACAAAGCAGAGAATGTGTTTTACATTTGCTTGCCCTTGCAACTAATAGAAAAACCTACTCTGCTTTGAATGCTTTTCATAGCTATAAATTGTCAACAGGAACTGTTTATATGAGGCCGCAAGTACAAGTGCATTATGTGTCTGTAAAGGAGACCTTCGACCAAGTTGGTTGAAATGGCTGAATTCACCAGAACAAGAAAAAAAATCCTACATACTTTAGAAAATATTGGTCAAACCGAGAAGCCGCATTAAGGCCTTTCAGCTCTGACCATCTAACTAAACCAATGGAAATACGGAAATTACTCGTACAAACCACTTATATCGGTTTATTTATTTGCTTGCAATATATTTCACAGGGACAATATTAGCTTATTAGGATGGTGTTCTTCAAAGAACCCTTTTTAAGCACATAGTCGTTCTTTATACAAGTGGATCTAACAGAAGAGATTTTGTTTAGCGTTTATAATGGACCCAAGTCCCTGACCTAAATTATAGTTTTTTAATTAAACGATCAAAATTGCAACTAAACTTGATAACCAGTGATTATAAATGCTTATTAAACAGCAGCTTAAATGATTAACACTTAATGATAATTTATTACAAATGGTCAATGAAACTCATTTAAATATAATTTTTAAAGATACTTCATTATTTCTCAATTAGTTGTACTTAAAATTCACTTGAATCACAGATCTGGGCACCAAATGCCCCTCTGAGGCATTATGGTGGAAAGGTATAATGTTGTACGTTTCTCACCTCTCTCAGAGCCTCTGCGTATGAGCTCATATCCGTCAGGATGACCAAAACGTGTTTCTCACACTGATAGGCCAGATACTCCGCTGTGGTCAAAGCCAGACGCGGGGTGATGATGCGTTCAATGCTGTCGACAAAATTAACATCAAACTTCAAGGTCACATTATATAAATGTCAATGTATAGCAACAATTATACAACAAGCAGTATATGAGAAGAGGTTGGAAGATTAATTAAATTCTCACGTAGGATCGTTGGCTAGGTTCAGGAACAAACACACGTTGTCCATAGAGCCATTCTCCTCAAAGTCTGACTTAAAGAAACGGGCAGTTTCCATGTTGACCTGCGAGTTAAATAAAAAGGAAATTGTGCATTAAATTACCCGAAAGTCCTGCTGCACAACTTTAAAACAAGCAAAGTAACTTATTCAGAGTGTTTCTGTTTTTTCGGCTACTCAATTTAAACACTCCCTGCTCAAGGTAATTCCTTGTCTCCTCACAAAAAGGTTTAATATTTTAACCACTCTGTGCATGAAATCAAGATATAGAATTACAGGGAGTCAATAGTGAACGCATTAGCCGTGCGTCCGGACTGGAGGCCCACGGCCACAGGACACAAGGCTGGGTCAGTGACATTTCAAGCACAGGTTAATGGAAGCCCTTCACACCTGAATACACATGCGAACCCGACACCTGACGCAGGTAATGCCTGTCTGAGAGGACAGACTGCAGCCACTCAGGTGACAATAACAAAGGAGAAGACGCAGGCAGGTGAGGCCAGAGGGTTAAGGTGCGGTTGAAGAGCAGGATTAAGACTCCAGTGAGGACCAGCAGTCACACACTCACACAAAACATCGACAACTTCACGTCCTGTCCACTGACAGGATCGTTTTACATATATTTAAAATGTTCCTCACACTAACACACTGTGGTACAGAAAAATGCTCAATCGCTCACCCCCATAGCAGCAAAGACGATGGCAAAGTTGTCTGCGCTGTAGTCCATCACATCTTTGGATTTCTGCACCAAACCGGCCTGACGACAGATCTGAGCAGCAATCTGTCAGTCAATAAGAAAACAATTCATTTATTTAAATGTATTTGTTTAACCAATGCAATGTTGCTTAAAAAGCAGCTGTACTTGATAGAATATTACAGCTGCACCTTTCTCAGAAGTTAATTAAAAAATTGAATTATTAATTACAGATTTCATCCTCTCTGTTCTAGTAACTTTACTATTACAAGGTCCTCTAGACAATAGTAACATTCATTGTGTAGAATTGTGTTAACGTTAGATATTTAAATCTTGCAGTAACATAAGAACAGTTATTGCATTTAAATTATTTAATTCAAAATCTGAATTAAAGTTACACTGTTATATTAATCTGTTATATGGGATAAAGAAGAAAAATGCTTGGTGTTAAATTGTGTTTAATACAACATATATACAATATAATGAGCACTACATTTTATCAAGCAGTCTGCTAATATAACATACTGTATATGTGTATGTGTCTGGATGCACATTTGTGTGCGTATTTGCAACAAAGAGATTAAGGCTATAAGCACGAGGAATTTCACGCTTATCACTTAATGTAATGGTCCCTGGCGTCTAATCCGGCCTGACCCCCGACTGAACTTTGACCCTGAACACCTGTTTTCTGAGAGGATAAAGCCAGCGGTGACCCCATGACTCCTGTTTAATGAAACGAGAAACTTTTTATATCACTTAAATGGCAAGAGCATCTTCATTAGTGAGACACTAAAATCCACTTTAGGCTTTTTGTTTTATTAGACTATATTGTTTTATTGACTTTACAGCATATTACACATTTAATATGATTTAAAAGCGATAAATACTATTCACAAGATGAACGCAGCACACTGTTCTCTAGCGTGTGATTGGTTGTCTGTTGCTAAACAACCTAGCGTAGCATTCTAGCGCTGCATTGTTTCCCACTGCATACATTGTTTTGGCTCTGCATATCAGGGTTAGCACAGCGTAAGCCAGGGTTAAACACAGTTCTAACCCCCTTTTCAAAATTACAAGTGTGAAACATGGCTTTACTCAAATTGTCTTAATCCAGGGTTTAAAAAGGTGTTAACCCGAGAGTGTTATGTGAGTGTTTTGGTGTGTTAATGGTAATGTGTTGGCTGAGAGGACAGCTCTCTTCAGTGTTAAAATGTCAGGGTTGAGCGAACCAATGTCCCCACATCTGAGAATTGTCCCCTGTTATATTCCTGCACCAAACAAATTACAAAAAAAACGTTAAAAAAGAGATCCTAAGTATATAAATGACAATCGGGTAACTTAAAAACAATTTATTTGGGTTATGATTAAAAAAAGCCACTAAAGTACTAGGACTAAACAAAGGGCCTATTTTTAAAATGCAATATATTATAATAACATACAAATATTATTATATGCAATTCAAAGCAGTAAAATCCAGGCTCATTTAACCTTATTAGTGTCAATCTCATTTCTTTGTGTTCCTGCCGTCTGTTTATAATGGACTATAGAAAACAGTAACATTTAACAGTAACTGTAACAGTAACATGTTTGTTCAATGTATAAAAAACCCTGTAAAGCAAAATGCATGGCTGGAATTAGAAGTACACACACTTACTGCAGTACAGATAATTTAATGATTGAGTATGTGAGAATTATTCGTATTCTACCTGAGACTTGAGTTGACATGAGTCTAATTCCCTTCAGTTTTCAGGTCACATGGGTGTTTGAATGTTTCAGGCACTTGAAAGATCTTTCAAGATGAACCATAACTGACAGTGAAACGATGGTCTCAAGATTGAGAAATTATATGGCCTTGATCCTAGAATTACTATAAACGACTTTACAAAGTGAACTAGCTCTTATTATGTTGTTTTTAAAGTGGGTAGCTCAATGATATGAGGCAGCGTACATGTATTCATAACAGCTCATGTTGTGGGCTATACATTCATTTTCCAGTCTGACTATAGGGCTGTTTGGCAGCTGATTCAGGGCCACTTACAGACACAACAGTCATAACACACACACAAACACATACACACACACACACACAAATACACGTGCGCATCGACGCTAAGGTCAAGGGTTGAACGCTGAAGGCAGGAACTAATCAAACGTATAGCTTAAATACACAGCAAGTCACTCTGAATGAAAGAGTCCGTCAACTAGGTAAACAGACACGCAATAAAGCTGTACTGTTAAACAGATCAATCGTGACCTTTGTGTCTCTTCGGAACTTTACGGAACCAGTCAACAATCATTTGTGGATCTCCATTCAGTTCAATAAGAACATCATACTTATCCTAGAACCAAACAAACTCATATCAACCTGTAGCATTAAGCAAACGCATTATTGATCAGTGCTAAGTGGCTGGTTTTGTTTGCTCAGCCTCAAAGCTCTCGAAAATCATACCGGTTCCTCCTGCATTCACACAAGTGGAGGAGGTGATGATTCGAACCCTGACCCATCACACTGTTTCCACAGAAACACCACAGGGTGAAATCAATTACACGTCCTTCTCAAATTAGCGCTAATCACACAAGCTTGTTTCAGTAACAGCCGCAATATAGCAGAAGCCATCGTGGCTGCCTCTGTGCTACACAATAATGTTTTGAATGTGATCACAACACTTCAGATGAGAGAATTTAAATACATCCCTCCAGTTTTAATTCATATAATTATGAACACACTGGCAGGCAGCGTGGTCTGTTTACGGTGGTCCGTAGCTTCTGTTGTTGTATCGGCTTGGAAAAAAGACAGACAAATTGCTGTGGTGCGTGTTGAAAGTTACCTCAGGCAAAAATCTGCCAGGTGAATGTTAAAAACAGTCAAATGTTTTGAGAGAGACATTTACAATCAACCTTTAGTGATGATCGTACCTTGATTATTAAGACTGATTTTACTACCTTTGCAGCCTACAAAACAAGAGTTTACATCGTGTAAATAAACACCATGAACCATGGAAAAATACCTCATTATGGGGTAAACCAGCAGCACTGAAAATGGGGATCTTCTGTCCACGAGCGATGCTGTTCATGCCGTCTATAGCGGAGATTCCTGTTTGGATCATCTCCTCAGGGTAGATACGACACTGAGGGTTGATAGGCTGACCTAAAAGGGGTCAAAAGTCATAGGGTGTACAGTGATCAAGTATTAACAGACTAGCAGACTAAAACTTACATTTTACTAAGAGAAAAAGAAGGGTCAAACAAATAATGATTTTCCTCAGGCGAAACTAACCACTCAAGATAGACGATAAAGGCTTGTACTGTAGAAAATGTTTTCTCGTTTTGAACGCGCAAGAATGCTAAACACTGTTTGGAGTATCGTGACCTTGAGTCCTGATCACCCTTTTATTTCATCCCCTCTTATCTATTTGGGCCATTCAAACGCTGCCCTGAATCGTTATTGTACACCTTTAATAGCTCAAAAGATCACCTTTGCCATTTCAGCTTAGCAGAGATCAGGGTTGCCAGGTCATTAAATGGCTTAAAAAGGACACAAGAATCTTATTCACGCTTAGAAAATATTAAAATACCATGAAGCTGTCTTTAACACTGCAGAAAATCAATGCATGCCGCACACAGGCGCGGGAGAAAGAACAAATTAAAAGTGTGGCGGTTTCTAATTGGTTGAAATTTGCTGGTTAATTACCTTAAAATATCTGTTTGAACCTAAATACAGTTGAATAAATCCAGCACTTAAAGGGTTAAGATCACACTGTTGACGGAGTATCACTCCATCAACAATGTGCCTTTTAAAATGGCTTGTTATTCCAGCTTAAACCAGTAGAGGCCAGTTCCTGCAATTAGCGCTAATTGTGCAAATGTTATATAAAGGTTAAAAATGAAACCATTTTTTTACCCATGATGTCCAGGTAGTCCTCAGCCAGTACAGTGGGACCCCGGTCAATGGGTTTGCCTGAGCCATTGAAGACACGTCCTAAGATCATAGAAAAGAACATAACAAATGTTCTAATGTTATTAAAACCACAGGTAGACATTCGGAATACTAAATATTTCTGGACTCCAGCGTCCACCTGTTTGTGTTCTTACCAAGCATGTCCTCAGACACGGGGGTGCGTAAGATATCACCGGTGAACTCGCAGGCGGTCTTCTTAGCATCAATCCCTGAGGTGCCTTCAAACACCTGATGGACACAAAACGAGAATATATTTTCACACAGTTCTGGTTCTGACATGCTGAAGTCCCTTTAAGGAAGTGTACGTACTCAGCAACCATCTTGCAGCACCTCCAGTCAGATGGAGGGACGACTGATTTAAAAAATTACTGACTAAAATCACCATCAAAAAATGACATTTCGGAACCAACTATTAAACCCTTCAAGAACTGCGTCATAAGTTCCTCTTAAGCCTAAACTGTGCTTTAAAAACAGTTTTTCTAGGTTGCTTAAGGTACTATGCATGCGTCCCTCACAACATTTTGTAGAGGGTTGCAGTCTGTAGTAACAGAATTGCTTTGATTGTAGATGAATCATGAGTCATTGGGAGTATAAATGGGTCACTTCCTGTCGGTTTGTATGTCGGTTGTGATCACCTGGACGACAGCTTTACTGCCGATCACCTCCAGCACCTGACCGCTCCTCTTGGTGCCATCAGGTAAAGTCAGGTGCACAATCTCTGCATAACGTGGAAACTGGAAGAAGAGCAAGACAAAGATGAAGGTGATGCCTTTGGTTCTAACAAGGTTCAATATATATAGAAATGCAGCAGAACAAAAATATGGTCTTTAAAAGCTTAACAATGGAATACATTCATGCTCATTTGTGTACGAAATGCAAAATATTTGTAAACATAAAACAACAATTTGAATTTTAGGTTTGTTCTCGTGGCTAACAACTTCATTTACCAGAGTGTTACAAATTAGTAAGTAAAATAATGAGGAAATGAGAAAGAAAATGTCTTACTTTGACATTGTCCAAGATAACCAGCGGTCCATTTACACCTGATACAGTAGAGTAAGCTGAAGACAATGAGAAAAACATACACGTCAAACTCCTCAACAGACCACAGCAGAATCTGTACTGAAATGTTTGAATGCATTTGGCATTAATAGTAAATTATACAAAATCAAGTTTAAATATTTGCATGAACACTTAAGTCATGAATAGTAAATATCCTATTACTAACCAAAAATACAAACACATCAGCTTGAGAGGCATGAGTGTGTGCACACACACGCACACACATGCACACACACTCACTAACACACACACCACACACACGCACGCACTAACACACACCACACACACACACTCACACACTGCAAGCACAAGCTGTGACCAATAAAGTGCATAAAATTTGCCACAAAAGCCCACAATCACATGGAAATGAAGACCCTTTCTCTTGACACCTGTGCATCTAATTGTACCCAGTGACCTTTACTGGAGGATTCTAAATGGCTTCCATAAATTTCCATGTCCAAATGTCACGGCTAGAGAAGAACCACGGTTACCACATTCAAGATGCTTTTTCAGAAGATGTCACGATTTAAGAAGACATCGTTGAACTGTCTGTTCCACAAGGGCCAATTACTCTTCTCAGACTACGGTAATTTAGGACAGATCGGGTGAACCAAAAGTCTGATATATTTATAAACAATTACAATCATTACAGGGAAAGAGGATGAACTGGTTATTCTGGGATAACAGAGCAGGACTTGCCAAAGCCTGATTTTAAGTTTGTGTGTTTTGGACTGGGATGTGTGTGACTTCTGAATCACTCCACAACAGTCAGTCTTAAATCCAGGAACTGGTCTCAGAAGTTTGACTCAGAAGAACATGACTCAAATTGTAAAGGCCAAGACCTGAAAATAGCAATGGAAATATCAGTTTGATGGAAAAAGTAATGGAGGAATTGTTGGTGCTGTGGTGCACGTGCTCAATTGAAATATTGACTTGTGATGCTCATCTGCGTGAGGCAAGTTCAAGTCCGACCTTCTGTTCATTATGTGACTGAATATATTTTTTAGATTCATAGTTTAGTCAGGTGAATTGTTGCTTAAAGCCTCAGCTCACCCACAACTTTAAAACACTTTAAAAAAAAACTTTAAAAGTTTAAAAGGCACACACAGGCACAGACACACACAGGCAAACACACACAGGCAACAGACAGGCACAGACACACACACAGGCACAGACACACAGGCAGTTTAGGTCCAGGCTGCAGGTGCATACTCAGGGTGGGCCATCATTAGCAGCTGAGGGTGTGGTCTCATACTTTGGCCTTTTACTTTGCATGGGAAAACATCAGCCATCCTGTCACAGGAGCCAATTTGATGTGCGTCCTTTTAAAAGAGAGAGAGAGAGAGAGAAGGCTAGAAGCAGAAGAGTCAGCTTTGTCTGTTGTGGGTCAGTGTGTGGGTTTTGTGTGCACCATCAGACTGTGGTCTGATATCAAAGGCAGTAGGAAATGAGGCTGTAACGCCCAGCACAGCAGCCCCACGCCGAGCAGCCACTATGTCACTAATTACACCGCAGACTGCAGAATCATCTGTCTATACAACACACACACGCACAGACAGACATACACGCACAGACAGACGCACACGCACAGACAGATGCACACGCACAGACACACATGCACACGCACAGACAGACGCACACGCACAGACAGACGCACACGCACAGACAGACGCACAGACACATGGAAAAACACTTCCACACTTTTATTTTCCTCTGTCATATATTGTTGAAACGTTCTGCTTTTATTCATCTTCTGTGTTTTTATTTAGAACAAATTAAACATTACTGAAACAAACGAAAGGCATGCGCTTAAATAAGTGTGTGAAATTCCAGAGGGCACCTCAGTATGAATAATGAATTCCTTTATGAATACTGTGTGGGGAAAAATGATTCAAATGTCTTGTGACAGTTTATTATTGAGCTGGAAGTTTCACAGTAATTGAACAACAGAAAACTTGATTTTTCTCTCTGACCCTGTGGCTACAGAAACACAGACAAATGAGTTTTGTATTAACTAGTATTAACTGTAATACATTTATTTTGCCTGCTGGCTTTAAAGACCAGACTCAGTTTCCAATACTGTACTGCTGTGAAGCTGCCAGCCGTCAAACGTACACAATGTCATAGATTACACAGAAAACATGATTGTTTGAGGTTGTTAAAATGGCTAAAATTCAATCATAAAACAGTACAACCAAACCGTACGAATGAAATTAAGCGGCTTGAAATACATTGACAGAAAAAGTGCACATTATTTAGATATCATACAGTCTTAATGTATTTACAACGGTTGGCAGCCTGCCACTTTAATTTATTAATCTTATTAAGAGGCAAGCATTCAAGTTTATTCCAGCAGCCCAATTGACTACTGAGAGCTTTAAAAAAAAAAAGACAGGACAGATTATACGTTCACCATCATTTTAAGTGCTGTCTTAAAAAGTTAAGAAAAAGAAATCGTCTTAAAACGTTAAACCATCACACTGTACTTCTCCAACTACAGCTAATAAAAAATAAGGAACTTTCACAGAAAAGATATTAGCAGAGGAGGTGAAAGAATTCAGCCTTAGCTGCTATTATCACGACGCTCCATAACACGTCTCCCTTAAAGAAATGATTAGTCTCATAATTGCTGTTATTATGGTGAGAGAAAAACAGTAGTCAAATCACCCCAACAATGAATATTCCCTTTCTCAAAACACACAAAAACAGACGCTTTCTGCAAATTCGCAAACACACTAAAAGGCCCGCTTTCTGCAAATTCCATCATTTTTCAAGACATTATGGTTTTCCGTTGCTCTGTCCCTTTTGCCTCAGCCAGACAAATTGCAGTATGTGCCTCACAAGGAGGTGCTGATAAAATGGATTTAATAGCTACACTTACCCTACAAATTGCCCATATGTTTCAAAAGAGATACATATGTCTATTTACTGAGAGGTGATCATAATTACGAGGCTGGAAAATTGCGGCCATATAATTGTACATCAACCCCTTAAAAGTCTCTTGAACGAAACGCAAACTGCTAATGGAAAACAGCGAGGAGCTGAAATCTTTAGTCAAACAAAGCTCATGTCATGCTCAGATATTGTGCACAGCATTAGACGAACGCTAAATGAAGACACGCAAGCGCTAATCTGCTCTGTCGAAGCGAGATGCGAGGAGCCCTGAAGATGAATGTAAATATTTGTTTCCATTGTATCGAAATACGGCATAATAAATGCAAACAAATGAGCCGCGCAAACCTCGAATACGTAATGTAGACAAACCCGATTATAAATAAGCCAAAAAAAACAAAAAAATAAAAACAGGCGATGGAATAACCCTGCAGAATCATGAGCCAATCACCTTCCAGCTCTGTGCTGAAGATGGCGGCCCACTTCAACGTCGCACACAGAGGACTCAGTCCTTCATAAGAGGCCTTGTAAAATAAAGATTAAAAACTGGCTATACATTCACATGGTGTGAAGTAGCAACATTTCCCATTAGGCTTGAAAAACTTTCCCCACCCCTCCAGGGACACTTGAGCTTGAGTGCGCTGGTCCGAGGGCCAGGCATGCAACACCGGTGCGGGTCAACGCAAGGCCTGTGGAGCTGCCAGGCCCTATTGTGTGCCGAGATGTTAATTGGTTCTAATCCGGCAGTAGAAGCTGTTTTGGTAGCCTGACCCTGCGCCCTGAAGAACATCTTGGTGTGAAATACTAAAGGGCCTATTGAAGTGCTGCTGAAAGAAGACACAGAGCATTCCAACACATTTCCATTTCTGATGTTAAAAAGAAGTGCTGACGGGGCGGGGAGATGGTGGGGGGCGGGCGGGTGGGCGGCTGTCCGGTAGCGTCGCGCTACGGAACTGAATTAACGACAGAAAAGCGCAGGCTAAGGTGCCAGGCTCCCCTCATTCACATACATCCTCACCTCTTTTCTCTCTTTTTTCTAAACTGTGCATCCACGCGGTGGTTTCCCATAAGGCTGTATAAAAGAGAGCACTAATTACCCCATGTTTGGGATCAGATAGATACAAATGCAACTGTCATTAAACAGACAAAAAAGGCTCACACAATTCATCTACTAAACTTACCCCGCAAGGCCTGCGTATTATGATTTGATAATGAATGCGGAGGCAGTGGATATCTTTGATGCTATAACTGAAAAAGACTGATAAGACCAAAGAGTGCATAAGGACAAAAATATCACAATCCTAATAGAATCATCCGTATAACAGATAACCCTTCACCCTACAAGAATTAATATTATAAATGTAGACTGACAAATTGAACCATGTTTGGGAACTATGTTGCCACTGAGCTGGTTGTGATGGTTTTGTAACTCATAGTCATAATTCTGAGATTTAGAAAATAAGAAGTTGATACGAGGCCTCTCTACATTTCGAAGGAATAATGAATAAACTGTTTTAGATGTATGAAATGAGCAAATGCTCTTTGGCAAAATAAAATGAACCGCCTGCCAAAAACACTAGAAATGTCACCGCTATTCCCGAAGTACGGACAATACGATCCCGACCTGTCGGCGCAAACGCAAAATGGAATAAAACGTACATTACGTGCCTTTGATTAAACACACATTAGCACATTTCAGTGAAAATAATATAAAAAAAACTCACGACAATAATTATGCTAGCAATCTGGTAAAGACACGTAATGACAGTTAACAGAGTATAAATTCAACGTTACATCCATTCAGAAACGCAGAAGACCGGACAAGTGTGAAAATTCTAAGCCAGATACAATGAAACAGATTTTTGAAAAGAGATGCTGTGGATGACCTATAGACAGTCAGATGAAAGACAGTGAATCAGAGCTCACAGGGGACCTTGATGGCGTTCTTCTGAGCTTCAATACTGACAGAGGGAATCCAATTATGGCACTGATAGTACAATGTGCTACACACTCAGATGGGCAGTTTGCATAGCCCAGCTTAAAAGTGGGCTGTGCATGCATCAAAATACATTTTACAATACAAAATACAAGACATTTAGCTGAGCTAAATTATATGATTAAATCGTTTATGTAACAATATGCATAGAAACTACAATAAATATAAGAAAATTGAACAATACAGGAAATGTATCCTCTTTGAATTATGGAAAAGTGTTAGTTAATTGAATATAATTGTACAAAAAACATTCAGATGTACTGATACAGTTGTGAATTAAAAACTTACTTAGGAATAGAAATGTGAAATAAAATAGGGGGGAAATTGTAATAATAGCATATTTGAAAAAATTCTAATACCAATTATAAAAATGAATTAATATAATATTAAAAAATACAACACTGAATGGCATAACCTATAGCATATATACACTATATACACTATATATACACTACACGTATATATAAACTAATGCTTTATTTTATTTATAATGTGTTGTGTCACTATCTGTAGCCGTGATGTTTGGAATAATAATATTATGATAGAAATAAATGTCAAGCGAGAAAAGAAATGAACTTAACATGCACTCAAAAACTATTAAACTTAAAAAATAAATACAAATGCAAAAATCTCAAAGCAAGTCATGCATCCAGCACAGTCTGATAAAGATGGACGCACACACCCGAGTACACACACACACAGACAATTGTGGCCGTTCATCTGTCCTAACAAAGACCTCCACAGTGATGACACCCCATCAAACAGGAATGCTTTTAACCCCGCAGGTAGAGGCAGAGGCTGTAGCGCAGGACTCACACGCATGCACTGATTGGGTCGTGTGTAATCAGACGACTGTGTGCGTGTACGGGGGGGATGTGGGAAGAGCCGTAATCTGTGTGCGTTTCCTGGTGGGATACAGACTGAAGGGGTGACAGCTAAACCGAGACAGCTGGTTAACCCCGCTGCTTCTCCAGGAGAGGTGGCAAAGTGGTGCAGTTACAATAGATCGAAACAGCCGTAATGTTACTGCAACAGTTTTACAGTGATTTGCGGGGACAGGCGTGTTTTCACCCGTAGGCTGCCTAGCAACAGATCTATAACAATAGTCCAAAGCGGGCCCCACTCTGTCAAGCTTAAGTTTACAACATCTCATATTTAGCTGAGTTGATGTGGACGGTGTACTTCAGTTACTCTGACACAAAATAAGTCAGAAAATAAAAAATGAGCTAAAATATTATTATACTAAATATAAATATATACATTTGAATCTACACATAAACATACAGATAAAGCACAGATAAATACAATTTCTGTATACATTGTAGACTGTGGAACAAAACACACAAAACTACTTACATGAACGGTTTCAAAATGCTTATAATTATAACAGCTCATTACAAATCACCACAGCTTGGAAACAATGTAAATACTGTGAGGTATGGAACGCTAATTAGATCAAATAAAGGACATTTTGATTAATACACATTTGTAGTTGTTCAACAAACACACCATAATGCAGAACAAAAAAAGTGCGTCTTGAATAGTAAAGGAGAATTTTGCATTATATACGCTCTACGTGACACGTATATTGGGCAAGGATTTTTCTTCCTTTCAATCCAAGCGGTACATAATTTTATACACTTGGATACTATTTTTGAAAGTCGACTGTTCTATACTCGTCTTTCATTTACTTTTCTTTGATGGCAAGATGAAGTTGAACGCCCACCGAGGGCTTTTCTCTTTCACTGTCACGACAATTGATTAATTACAGGCGGACAAAAGGATTAGCAACAGGAAACAGTAGATAAAATAAAGGAGGGCTGTGACATCTGAAAGATTTGTTTATAACCATGTCATTACGGGTAATTGTTTCCTCACAGAAATACCATTACCGTGCTGAATGTCTTTTCAGCACATTTAAACGTCTATTCAGCATTAAAACAAAGCGAAAAGACAGTCTGGGTTAATTGCTTTTGTTGCAAATGACGTGATTAAGACAAAAAGCCTCTGCTTTCACAGAAAAGATGAATACACTGTACGTTTACTTTTGTTTGTTTGTTTCCTCAGGCATCTTGGAAATTTGACTGGGCACGAACGTGCTAACAAACGACTTTAACACACCAGCAAATGACAAAGTGTTGGGAATTTTGTGTTGGGGCCCAAATAGAAAAATAAGTGAAGAAAATATCATAATTGAATTAGAAATACTTTTTTGCATTTTCAACATACCGAATATTTCGTAACAAAACGATAAAAAATACTTTTCATCAGTAGCTTTAATACTTTTCTGTGACATCTGAATGGCCTTAAAACATTGTTTGTTTTTCCTTTTCCACGTAATAATTAAAAGTTTCAAGCACAGAGGCACGAAGGTCTTTGTGCTGAGGAACTTTTTTTAAAGGAAAAAGCAGAACCAATCAGACGCTGTGCTGCAACATTTGGCCTCTCGACTGTGATGGCGTACAAAAGAGCTGCAAAGATTTGTGGGTACAGATCTGTGTGTTTGCCTTCCCATCAGTCTTCATTGCCTTCAATCACAGCCCACTATCAGCATGCACTCCGGCACTGATGAGGCGCAAAATGGTGCTGCTATCTGGCATGCCCACATTAGAGGCTTTTTTTTAACAGTATGCCGGGGGGCGTTTCAAATCGGGGGTCTTTACGCATACAGCTTCTTTCATGCAGGCTTTTTAGAAGGAAAGGCTTCAAGTCCTCCATTAAGTCATTTATTTTCTTCCTGGTTTGCTAAGAGGCTTTTAGCCCGAGCTTTCCTTTGACACTTTCAGGGAAAAAAAGAAAAACACGTTACCTGGCCTTCTCTGTGGGACAGTGTGTTTTCTGGTCTAAATTAATGAGATTTACAGTGAATACCGTCAATAATACACGTGAGGAGAAAAGCAGAGAAAAAGACGCCGGGCGAGTGGTAATTTTAGCAAGGTTCTCCATTAAGGAGGTAAACAAAATTAACTACTCAAGTGCTGAAACATCAGAGCAAAGAGTCAAATTATGCCATCGAAGAGACGCTGGTGGAACGCTACGGCGGGGAGATGCAGTCTCACGTTTCAGCCGGTCAAATGTAAGATTTTCAGAAGTTTTCACCTAAGATTTAAGGCTTTCACCAAAAACCTCATGCACTTTACAAAGGAAAAAGCTGTCTGATCATAGCTGCACTGCCTCACACAGAAGTTTGGATCACAGAACACCCACTTCCCATAAACATGTACTTCCTCAAAAACCTCATTAGGAAACTTACTGCTGTAGCCCAGTTAGTGAACAACTGCAGTAATGCAGGAACACACACGATTGTGCAATCAGCACTTTTCCAAAGGCCCACTTCCACACTGGGTTTCACTTACAATCACCACAGCGTACAAAACCACCTAACCAACAACCATTATACTTTATATATCTATAGAAACCATTATACCATTACACTAAAACAACCATATAAGCAAATTAGTCATTCATTCAAGCAAAATAATTGTTATGCCTATAAAAAATAGGATATGCTAAAATGCTAAAACAATGATGGGCTTGAATAGCAAGGATTTTATAACTTAACAAAACCTAAAGCATCATTAGCAATAATGCACATACCAAACCTTTTCAACTATAAAACTACACAGCATAAAGTGGTTTCAGACATGGGAGTGTACTGGTGGTAATTTCACATACTTCTGTGAAATGTGCATCAATTAGAGAAACGAACACTTTCTGAATTTCCAGTGAATAGCTGTAAATTCACTTTAGTATCTGTTACGAGAAAATACAGTTCAACACACTACAAAACAACTGAACTGACAACTTCAAGTGGAAACTAATGCAGAAGAAAATTAAAAATAAATATTTGTATTTATCCCAAAATACAGTTACACTAAAAGTTTCAAGCACATTTGAACCACACACACAGATATGTAATATTTAAAGCATTATCTTGCTATTGTAAAAGTAGTCACATGATTTTAGTGTGTAGCTAAACTTTCCTTATGCACATTATTCATCAGATCAGCTGCGTGTCACGTGACCACGTCACGAGTGAGATCATCCCTCCATCTGTCTCCGTTTCTCTCTCATTCACTCAAAGCCTAAAAACGTCCATTTTAATTACTAAATGCAGACCTAAAATCTCAAAGTAATGTTCATTTATTTGATACTATCGGCTGTAATACAGCTCATCGTTTAAAGCAATGAAATCCAATAAACCCTTAACACAGACACGTCATACAAATTGCTTTTAATGCCATATTAAATATATATGACTTATCACGAAGTCCACACCTTCCAAGTTAGGTTTATTGCACTTTAAAAGAATGGTTTTAAACAACAGATCAAATAAATCAGTCTTTTAAACAATCACATTTAGCTCTGCTAGCCTAGCAAACTAGCATGTTTACACCTGCTTGGACCATCAGACACCGAATGTCATTAACTGTCTTATTAAAATAAACCTAAATAATACATTTACTTGAAGCATTTACACAATAACCTTTCAAGACAACCTTGTGTACAACATCAACAACAACTATTTGACTTTATATGGCTATTTGACTTTGTATGGCTACCGTCAGCATTAGTTAGTGCTGCAGTATTAACCCACATCTGACACCTGAAACGACACATTACATTACAGCGTACATTCAGCGTCGATCAACTTCCTGTCAAGTAGTTAATGCGGATTAACAAGCAGCAAATGCAATGACAGCAGATGTTAGCATTATGAATGAAAGGTAAACGACACTCACTCAGCCTGGGTTGGGAAATGTAGTTTCTGACCACCGCCTGCGCGTGCTGCCGTGCCGCAGCTTCGGGGCCGTTAAGATCCACGGGTCGATTTGCTAGTAAAGTAGCCATTGTTATTATTTTTTACTGTTTTAAAGCGAGTCTGTGTGTAAACAGATGAGCGATGAAAGCGGATGAACAGATGGAGTCATATGACACAGCGGCCAGGAAGTAGCTGTCGTGCACGCATACGTAACAGGACGTGCGCGCACCCGGTCAGTGGCAGTGCGCGAGTTGGCTTGAAATGTTGTAACGCACACATTGAAATAAATGATTATTTATTCATTATAAATTTCATTATAAAGCTGCATATTGTTAAAATGAAGACATAATTGTAAATTGCTGGGTCTATCTATCAATCATGTTTTTGTTAATAAAAACAATGTATTTTAAGTGATGATATGAGTCCTTTTACTAAAAATGCTTTTAATGATAACAGTGATTATACATTGCAGGTAAATAGTAACATGCATGATAGCAGTTTGGCACATTTGCATGTATAATATATACTAAGTTAAACAAATATGAGGCATTTTAGAAATGAACAAAATATATCCAGTACTGGAATTGTACAAAAAACTATTGCAGGAGTGAGACATGGTTGGATGGCAAATGCAGACTTCAGAAAAACAAGCAGAAACAACAGATAATAATAACTTCTCTACCATGTCCTATACTTCTATTATCCTAGTATATACTATCCTATATTAATCACATGGTCTGTGAATACACAGTTTCAAGAGAAACCGAATCACAATCATACTTGGAATTTATCATCTTAAGTATGATAAAAGCCTATCTGGAAGAGTTGATCAAGGTTACAGTTTCCTCAGAATGGAAGATTTTCTCTTAAGAAAGACGCCTGCATGTATCTCTTCAAAAGGATAACGGACAAAGACCGGCTTTTCCCTCTGGGGTGATATTAGTGTCAGTTTCAGCAAAACGGCTGCCAGAGCTTTCTGTCACTCTCTGTCTGTCCATTAAGGTTTCACAGTTTTAAACTACTCAAAAGTGCTTCAGTTAGAATACCAACCAAAGAGCAACAAAAGATCTCAATGAGGTGACTTTTCCAGCAGTATGGCAGGAAAGCTGCCCGGCTCTCACAGGTTTCGAGAGCTTTGCTCGACGTTTTGTCTCCATCAGAATTATACGATTGTGCGGAATACTTTAACAGTCCGTTATCAGCATATTGTGGCATTGAAAAAATGTAATTCACATCATTCAAATCGTTCACATAAAACATTGTGGTACCGGCTTGCACACAAAATCCTTTTAATTACTAGAATTGTTTATTTTGCAAAGGTGTAACTGTAAAAATTCTTTCTTTGGCAAAATGTGCAAGTCATTTTTGCAATTAGAATGTGTTTGTATTTATGTGTTTTTAAAGCTGCAATCTGTAACTTTTGCCTCTTTACCGCCATCTCTGTTTGAAAAATTGCAGGTTACTTTTCATTATTTATTAAATTATTTTTTATTGAATTACAATTGTTACAAACATACTGGTATAACGTTAAAATATTTGATTTTTTTTTTCATTTTTTAACCTAAAAAAGTTGCAAAATGTTGCAAATAAGTTACAAGTTACAAAGAAGGCAATCTATGCAGTCATTATGCTTAATGTATTTATTGTGATTTTTTAAAATACGTTACTGCATAGAGTTTCTTTGTACAGTATAACTTTTCATTCAACTATTAATACAACTCTTCCTGACTGAATGCTATGCTATGTTTGAACAAACACTTTATAGTTAATAAATGTGTAAAGGTTTCTGTATCTCAGTTGATAGTGTACTAGCAATCCCAAGGTCACTGGTTTGAATCTCAGATAACATTCAACTGATAAAGTCTATACTTTGAATACACTGTACTGTATGCTTTGAATAAAGTTTTGTACCAAATGCCTTAAATAATATAGACACTTAACAGTGGCTTTCATTCTTTCACAGTGTTTGGCTCTCCCTGCATGCAGTGGACCTGCTTAATAGTTCCAGAGCGCAAATCTAATGTTTGAGATTTGAAGATTTTGACCTTTGCCCCCTCACACACAGACACATGTGAACACACACATACTGTATGCATATGAGTGTACACACACGCATACTCCAGTTTAAAACATGCTGGCAGGGAAAAGCACTAGAGTTTGGAGTGGGTGGGTGTTGCGGTGGTGATGCGGCCGTTTGCGAAGTCTCTTGAGAGTCAATCCAAATGTTTCAGACAGAATGCAAAAAATAGCAAATTAATGCCCGTGAAGAGTTCCCACCCACTGGAGTCATGCCCTCGCTTTAAATACATCATCTGTTTCTCAATCCGTCCACAAAAACGCCAGGGCTGTACCGTGAGGTTTGGACCAGGCAGAGAGGTTGGAGTGTTGATGTATTTGTTATTGTTCTGTTAAAGCGACCTTGAAAATGAAAATTGATTCAAAATGCAAGGTTAAAACTGACACAGCTAGTCAGGGATTTAAATGCAGTGGGAAATTAATCCTCACCTAGTACCGAGTTTCACTTTTGTTAAAAAATGAGTGATAATTAATTGCATAAAATATTACACAACAGCGGCAAAACATTATGAAATAGGCTGTCTCTGCAGAGCTCTCTGAAAAGCTAGCAGGCTTTAAAGCAGGAATTACTGTTTGATATCTGTGTGATTTGCTTACAACATCTGTATATAAACAAACACTGCTAACAATTTTAGGTTTTAAGAACTAATTTTAACTAAGTAACAAGACGTTGGAAATGTTTCCAATGTTTAAAAAGGACAATCAAAGCATCCATTTTTTTAGACATTGTATTAACATAATTGTGTGTTTATGAAAACATTACTCAAACTTCATATTTTCTTTAACTGTAAAGTTTTTAAAATGTGCCACTGACTGACAGCATTTTTGATATTTATGATATGTTATGAAACATTGTACATTTTACAGAACTTACTATTAACGTTTAGGATAACTTTAGGAGAGCTTTTACAAAATGTTAGCTAATGTTCTGAGAACATGTCCTGTTAGGTAGGGTCGGCTCAGATATGTAATAGGATTACTGATATACAACCTGGTCGGCAGGTTTGAGTCATAAACAATCACTCACCTCTATAGACTTAATAGTCTCAATCAATTAAATATATTTTTTATTGTTTTGTAAAGCCTATGAGCTTTAACTCAGCATTGGTTAAGCTTCAGAATGCTTATGGTCATTCATTATTACTACTGCTCCTTGATTCCAATATTTCCTGGCCTAACAAATTCAGTTCTGCCAGCATGGGATATCTTTCACTTAAGGACACACAAAGTGTGACAGAAATGGGCAGAGACCATTTGAGACCAGGACCGTCTGAGACCAGGTGGGTACGGCGTACGTGCCAACGGTGCCTACGTGAAACATCTCTGATTAACCAAATCCTCTGATTGGTTTATTGGATCAGTTAGACAGAAAAGCCAATGATCTTGTTTGACACTCAGAGAAGGTCCAGGAGAGCCGTGACAAGATTTAAAGCTCCCCAGGAACATCAGGGTCACGAGTCCTCTCCACGCCGTACAAGTTCTTTCACAACCAGCGTTTACGCTCCGATCACCATATGTAAGCGCAAATAAAAGGGGAAGTGAAAGACTCACAAAGAGCACAAAACGCCCACAGGATGCTGTCCTTCCTCCTGCTGTAGCCTGGGTTTAAGGGCCAGTCATGTGATGCAAGGAACGTGTTGGTGGTCTCACACAGTCCCCCTTCCCTCTTTCACGCTCTTCCCCCTCGTCTCCACCGGTTCCCTAACCCCCAACCACAATGCAGCTCGACCTTCAGCCTAATTGGGCTTCAAGAGAGAGAGAGAGAGATGGGGTGGGGGGGTAGGGAGCGAGGAGGCCATGACCGGTGTGTTTTTTTAGGAAGATTCCCAAGACTCAGAAGGGCAGAGACTGCTCAAATACTCCAAGAACTAAAATGACAAAGAGCTTCAGTTATAATGTCTTCAATCAGTGCACACATATAAACACACATGTGGAAAACCCAACTGGTCAGGTGACAAATCAAGTAAAAATACAGGTTGAATTATCCGCCATTTAACAAGTTTCTCTAAATATGCTGGAAATTGACACTCAACTAAACTTGTTTACTTAAACAACTACATTTTATATTGATATCAGAGTTTTTAGATCTGTTCTGTTGGTCTGGTTGACCATTTTCTAACCTTCAAACGCTGTTTTACCAACATCACCCTGTTTATAAAGATGGACTATTTCTTTTTTTTACATTATGGGTCTCTGTCTTTTTTATGAAATGCAGTTGTGCTTTGAAATCATGTTCAATCACAAGGACAGTGTTTTCTTTATTCTTTCTGTTTTGTTCTGTCCCTCCATCTGTGGGAAAAACCACTGTGTTGTTTGATCTACTTTAGTTCACAACTCAATTATATTCGATGCACTTAAAAGTAAAATGGCTGCATTTCATTGATCAGAAAAATATCTATTTAAAATCTTAACCGTAGAAGACAACGTTGTTCTAAAATTGTTTAAAAAAATGTTACATTTACCAATAGACACTTGTTCTTTGAATGTTTGATCACTGCTAGTCATTTTGTCACTTGCTACTAGGCTCTGATTGGTCTGATTTGCACAATAGCTTGATCAGACTGACCACTATGGAACTACAAAAACAAGGACAGTTACAACATAAGAGATAATAAAGCATCATACAGTATGAGCAAAATAGTTATCTGTAAATAATGAATTTGTACAGTTACACATGAACTAGTTCTGTTTTTTTACATTGTTTAAAATATGCAAATCAAGTATGTTCAGAGACAAATATTAATAAAAGACTTTACTCCTGTACACCTCTCCAATATTTAAACATCGTACAACAGACAAGGCCACTGAGTTGGCAGTGTTAAGTGTGCATACATGTAGAATAATTAACATCAATGTTGAGATGTACATTGTTGGTGAAAATCGTTTGTGTCGTGTAACGAAATAAAATATGAATGAAAGAAAGAAGAGATCTGCTTTGTTTTGAGTTTTTTAGTTATATATAATATATATCCACACTCATACCACGGTTCACAAACTTCAAGATATTTAACAACAACACCAGAGCTTTGATTGGTTCTTCAACCAGAAACCCCGCCCTCCCTCCCCCATACATTCATTCTTTCATTATTTGCAGATAGACTAATGATCTATTTATTACAGACGTGAATAATTTACAATAAAATAACAATTTGTTACAATTTTCAATCTTCCATTTATACTACAATAATTGTACCCCACTCCTTCAGAGATCTGCCTCATTTCAGCTCTGACAATGGAAAGGGTGTCAAATTCATCTGGAGAACTTTGCTGAAACTTTGCTCCACGTTGGTTGGGGTTGCTGCTCTTGATAAAAAACATCTCGCTGCACCTTTCGAGGGTCTTATTGATGCTCCAGAGCTTAAATCGCAGACAATGACATCTCTCCACATTTGGGCCCCAGAGTTTTCTTAAAAGGTTTTTTTTAGCGTAAACACGGACCTAAACATGGAAACCAGGACTACAACTTCAGTACCAGCACACACACAGAGGATAGAAACTGCATATTTAAGACATACAAACTCACAAACTGAGACTGCCTTCAAAAACTCATTTTGGGGACCCTCACAGAAACCATTTAAAGAACAATGAACACAGGACTATTGGACTATATAACGGATTGACAGTGTTTTCCTTTGATTTAGTCAGAACATATATAACCAAACAAATACAAAATGGTATAGACATCTGATTTTATAGCTTCATATGGCAAATTCATGACCTTGAAATGCAAACTGGGTATGTAAAGAATCAGTTTGCCACAATGTGACTGTACTGTATGCTGTATGCCAACCTTTGGAAATGAATCCGGATATAATATATATATTTAATTATATCTGAGACTTGGCAAATGCCACAAAGTAAAATCATGTCTCGATTACTTCCAAGTTCAAACCAAAAGATGATGTTGTGTTATGAAAAGTTCAGTTTCATTAGGGCTGTTATGTTCTGTAGTTTATTTGCTGCTTGTTCAGATCAATTAAAATCTGAACTTAACTGTCCAGCTCCAAAGGTTTACGGGGAAACCAAAAAAAACGCCCCGAAAATATTGCCACAGCAAACAACATTTTCAATTCTCTTTCCCTCCGTAACCTCCTGTTACATTCCCTCCTCAAGCTCTTGTTTGTGTCGAAATGCACAACAGGGTGGATACAATTTAGTGCAAAAAACTCCTTGTGTTTGAAAAGTACAAGAATGAGTTCATGTTTGTACAGTTTCGAGAGGCATTTTGAGGGTGCAGGTCGACGAGGTGAAAAACACGCAAGTTTATTACGACAGCACGGATGTGACGAAAAGAGAAAAATAGAGATTAAAAACAAAGACGAGATAATCAGAGCTTGAACTAACTTCAAAATGACAAGAGAGAGAAAAGCACAAAGAGAGACCCTATAGTGATCATTCCAAAACTTTCTTGTCCAACACTTCTTTGCCATTGGTCCGCGAGTAAGGCTCAAAGGCGGAGGAGCTCAGGTAACGCGCAGACAGTTCCTGCAAGTTCCCCGCGAGGGATCCGGCCATGCCGAGGGGGGCAGAAGAGATGCGGGAGGCGACGGACCCTAGCAGGGAGGGCATGGGGAAGCTGAACAGCCCGTGGGCGGGCGGAGACCCCTGCAGCCCAGTGACTGTCCCTGAGCTGGTCACCGTTGGCAGCGGGGGGCTTCCCCCGGCCGTGCCCGAGCTGGCGGCGCTGCTGCTACTGCTGCTGGAGGAACCTCCATTAGCGGTGATGCCAAGGGATGGCCCGCGCAGCGCTGAGCCCAGCGAAGAGCTCCCACAGTGGGGCAGCAACCCCGGCAGGCCTGGGGGTGTAAGGAGCCGGCCCTGCTCCAGAAGGCGCAGGACGCTGCAGGTGGCGGCCGTCTCGGAAACTACGGACCGCAGCTCCGAGTCTTTACCCTGATCCTTCTTCTGTTTGGTCCTGCGATTCTGGAACCACACCTTCACCTGCCGAAGCACAGACAGAGAGAAAGAGAGAGAGAGAGGTTATAATAAAACATAAACAAACGAACAAACAAACAAAGGCAACGACCTGTTTGCATGATGCCACTCAGTAATTAAGTTTTAGTTTATAAAATGTTTACAAAAAAAGCAATTAAATCTACATAAATTACCAATAAAAATATTAAAGCTTACCACAATATTTAAAACTTTTTTAAAAAACACTCAGAAATCAAATTTATGGGCAGTGAAAGGGCCTGTATAGGTAAAAGAGGCTAAAACTGAAATGAAAACCAAAAGTGCAAATATAAATCTATTTTACAAACACCACAACATTTTCATCATGAGCTCGAGGGTGGAGCGATCAATACTGTTTACAATCATATAATTGTACTGTATTCTTTTATATCAGGCTTTCAATGAAGACGACAATATGTATGTATCAATTTTCCGATAATATGTATTTAGATCGAGTTCCAACGGAAGAACAAAATCAAATTATATATTTATTTTTTTACAAAGAAAAGGAAGCCAGATTCACTTTCACTGTACATGAAACGATCGATTTAATCTTATAAATAATACTAGAAACTGAGAAACATGTCACACAGTTTAACTGTCACAAACTAAAACGCATCACAGTTACAGTAATGGCTGCAGGTGATATATAACATGGTTTTGTGAGAATAACATTACACATTATCAGTTATGCATTTGTATTATGGTAAAAATATCCAGAACATTAACAAAAACATTAAAATGTATGTTCAAAATATATTATAGACACCCAACAGCATTGCTCGATTAGTTATTTAAACTTCAAATTTAAAAGAAGCACAAAAAAACTTTAGGCAACTTTCTAAGAATGTTCCCTATTAGTTCCTTCTGTTGTCAGTTGATAATTGCAATTTCCTTATCTTCAGATTTATACTTATAGATTTATACTTATACATGTCAACACAACCTCAAGAAATCTAGCGTGCTTTTACAAATGATGATTTGCCTTGTTTGATATGTCCACTGAACATTTTGTGTCACTGAACACAATGTTAATTTCAGCAATCCATCATTAGGGGACACTTCATTCTCCTCATCAGGCGGCAAAGAAGAGACATGGGAAGCTTTAATGTAATCAAGGCAAGGATTTGAACTGCACCGCACCACGGGGCATTAGAGAGGGCATTAGTGAAGCTAACTCTATTGTCCTCCCTGTGTTAGCAGCACCGATCTGCCTCAAGGCTTAAACTGTTGTCATTTCAGCCCGCAGGAGAGCAGAAGAATTTTGCAGTCGTTAGTGGAACGATGATGCGATAGAATGTGACACGGTTCAAATGTTCAAGCAGATTTAGACACGTTAAGACGGCGTGTTGGGTTTGCAGGTGTTCAGGGTGTTTCATTAGGGAAGTCGTGAATCAATAGTGATAATAGTGATGTTAAGGTATTGCTCTGAACGTCTGAAAAAAAGTCTGTTAAAAAAATAGAAATAAAAACTCAATGGATACTTTTTTGTTACAGTTTTTGTTACATGATGTCCGTACGTGCTAATTTGTGTTTAAAAGGCATGGCTATGAATGCTAGTTTACTATGCTGTTTGTCAACAATGTGTAAACAAACAAACAAACAAATGCATTAGCTTCAAAATTAGCCTTACTACTGCAGCCAAGCATATGGCAGAGCTTCCCTGAACTGAGATTATCCACGGAGAGACGCAGAGAAACACAGAGATAGAGAGACACAGAAAGTGGATGAGAGATCGAGATAGACAGAGAGACAGAGAGAGAGAGAGAGAGAGAGAGAGAAAAAGAGAGAGAGAGAGAGAGAGAGCATGTACAGTTCAGTCCAGTAATCTCATACTCGTGACCTCTTTCTGACCCCCTGTAAAGCATGTGCTACAAATGCGTTGCATAGATTATATTTTTTAACGCAGGTCTTTGTGCCACCAGCAAAATGTCAAACTGCTGCACTGCTGGTGGAAACAGAAACAGGGAACCGTGCAGAAATGTTTTGATCATTTCTACTGAAGTTCTCTCTGCCCTGAGGGTATGCCAGAGAACACAACACAAAATAAAGATCAAAATCTATTTTTACAGTTTGTACATTTGTTTATGAAATTACATTTTATCATGTCATTTATTCATGCGTTTGGCTATATTTTGTGTGTATTTGTTCTCATTGGTTGAGCATTATATATATATGTGTGAGTGTGTGTGGATGTGTACCTGAGTTTCAGACAGGTTAAGCTGTCGGGCCAGTTCAGTTCTTTCTCGTCCCACAACATACTGGCAACGTTGAAACTCCATCTCCAGTCTGTAAAGCTGCTCTGCTGTGAACGAGGTTCTGGTGCGTTTTGGTCGGTCTAGATCCAAACCCTTCGGCAGAATAATTTCTCGAATGGAACCTTTGGCATCTGAATGTGAAGAGAAAAAAATGCTTTTATTATACATTTCAAAATTATCATCAATTATCAATTATCAGAACATTATTAAATAAAAATACAATCACAATATCAGTTTGTACACTTAGCTGGAATCTACAAGAAAAAGTTTTTAAATCTATTTTCTTAGACGCAGTTAAAACTGTCACATAAAATTGCCACACAAATGCAGACTGGTCTGTTTTTATTGAATAGGAAAAATGAAATTGTAATAAAAAACACAAGTTTGAAATACTAGTTATTAATTGTCAATGAAGATAAATGGTGTACAAAAAATTCAAATGAGCTCAAAGCAATTTACAAAAAAATAGTAAAGGAACACAGAGATTTTAAATATACATTAAGCCTTGTTGCTGTCAGTTAGTTTTAATTCAGTTTATAACAGCATGACATACTTCTCGCACCATCTCAGAACATATTTTAAATTAACCAAAAACTTAATTCTAATTGAGCAGAAAAAAGTGTAGCCTAAAATTTAAATAATATTTAAAAAATAACATTTAAAAAGTTATATTTAAATGTAACTAGTCTAGTCGTTTTGAAACACTGGGCACTATTTATCAAAAAATACAACTCAGTTTAATACATGGTAAAAAATTAGTTCTGTGGCAAGTGCAGTTAAAAATACTTTTCCACAAAAGACAGGTCTTCAAATAAATCAATGAATTAAATAAATGCAAATAGGTGGATTACAATATTGGTAGTTGAAAAATGAATCAATCTTAAGGTTAATTTCCTCATATTTCAACAGGCCTCTGAGTTTGACCCAGATTTCGAATCACAACCTAAATAAATTAATGGATCTGATGCCTCTTCAAATTTCACAATCAGCTGATACATGCAGGAGGGGCTTCACAACTGTGTTAGTAATTTTGATTTAGTTTTTATAGCTAATCGATGTCAAACAATGTTAAACCTCTGAAAATATCATTTAAAAATGTTCATTTAAAATGAAATGCCTTTTAGTCTCAACCACACGGTTTTGGAAAAAAAAAAGCACATAATTGAATCTAGTCAATTAGACAGCAAAAGAATAAACTGTGAAATCTTTTAAAATTTGGGCAATAAAGTAATGAATCAAAACAGACAGGACATGTAGAGTTTATTAAAAAGGTAAAATTTTCTCTGTACAAAAATATTCTTACTTTAATTAAATTTAATTCAACGCTGTAAAAATTCCCCAGCAAAACAATTATATTCTGCATAAACATTTTTTATATTTGATCAAAATTACATTTATTTTAAATGTTGTCTGTTTACAATAATAAAACATACTGAAAAAATGATCAGATTTTCACATTTTAAATGCACTTGCAAATAATTGCAAGCAAGAGTGAGCAGAGAAACTGAATTAGAAAACTTTAAAATGCCCAAACAGCTAATAAATTACAATTAAAGTTTTTCTCAAATAATAAAATCACACTTTTCATCATGTACGCTGAATCTGTTCACACTCACACCTGAAGCAAAAACAAAGTGACTCAAGCAAACTAGCACAAAACACAAAATCAAAGTTCCTGCAGGAGCAATTTCCTGTTTTCCAGAAAACTACAGACGAGTGTGTTTAAACTCACCTCGAACTAAAATCCTCCGGCAGTAATCAGGGTCTCCCGAGCTTGTTCGGCTTTTTTCGCAGTTTTCCACCTGCCCGGATGGAGAGAAGGACTCCTGTTGATCCTTCAGGAACGTTTTGGAAATGTTCCCCTGGGAATCTTTTCCCTCTTTCCCTTCTTTTAGTCCATTCTTCAGCAGCATTCCGGACTCAGAGTCTTGACTGTAGCGAACTTCCATAGTCTCTTATCCTCTCTGAAGACTTCTTCTTTTTATCCTTGTAGGGCAAGCGGCCGTTTGAATATCACACTGCTTATTCTGAGTAATATAGGTTTGGTCTTTCTGTAAAACAGCAGCTTTGAGTCTAAGTCAGATAGCTAATGTGCCGTCAGCACTTGCCTGGTCCACTGATCTGCCCTATTATCTCTGTGCAGACTCACTTGTCCAATGATCATAGACTTCTCACCCAAATTCAACAGCAATTTAACAGCTCCTCTCCTTGTAACATTTACATCAGGCTGATCTCCGGGTAATCAGAGCTGTGGACGGACGCATGCTCCCCGCTTCAATTGATTACGGTAATTTGGCTGCCTCCACATTTGCGTAACCTCATGAATACTCTAAACTGTTTGGGAAATACACGCTATCCTGATAGAGGGGTCCACACAAGAACAACCCCCCTCTTCACCCTCGCTCACACTGGATCAAGGCAGATGACTCGTCTTGAATTGCCACAGTCAACGGTCCCGATCGAGAAGCCCAAAGACCACAAGAAAAGTTCCACTTCATCCCACGATGCCCCGGTATGGAGCAGCCATTCCCCTGGTCTCGGGCGGAGATGTTCAGTCGGGCTGTGGCCAGCGAACTTTACGCACAGTTTGATGAATCTCCCCAGCAGATAACGGGCCAGTACCAAGCTCTGCACCCTCTGCACATCGGCGCTAATACAAGCACGGAGCTAAAAAAGAGAGAGAGAGAAAGATCGGTGGAGAGCCGAGAGAGAGAGAGAGAGAGAAAGAATGAGACACACAGTGAGGGAGGCGGAGAGACGTGGAATACGAAAAAACAGAATCCACTTCGAATAGAATCCGTAGCGGGTAGAAACACAGATTCACAAATGAATGCCACGAACGCAAGCAAACTCCAACAGGCAGAGACGAAGTCACCTAGTAGCCATATTAAAACCAAAGCCCACCGCTACGTGCACGATCGTCCGAACCTCTATGTGCCCCTAAAGACTTGCGAAACAACTACTCTTAACTTAAAATAAGCCTATTAAAGGACAAAAAAACTCAACCCACAAAACCTGCCCGAGATCCCAATGCTAACACCCAAAGCGACCCCTTCCTCCTCCCCTCGCCCACTTCTTCCACACCACTACACACCCACCCACTCAGTCTCTCGCCTATTTTCATTGTCAACGCAACAATATCTAGGGAACAGCAGTGGTCTGTAATCCAATAAGACCATTGATTAGGCTACAATGATTCAATTCAAACCAATGGTTGCGAGCAGGGAACAGGCTTGGACCCTTCTTGTCACCTTGCAGGGCCAGGGGCCCTCTTCACGCTGAACTCCCCCCCTCCTGACGCCATTCACTCCTTTATGGGAAACAGAGTGCAAAGGGAGTGAAAGATGGCAATTATCTAATTGGACTATTAACAAACAATTCTGTGAGTGTGTCTGGTAGCGAGCAGAAGAGGATGGGGGGGCTGGACTAACTTCATTTAGTGAGTGTGTGGGGCAGCCCGTTGGAGAGAAGGAAAGGTTGTTTAAAGAAAAGATAAGAGGGAGGGATTGTTTAAAGAAAAGGTAAGAGGAGGGTTCGAAAGGGGCTTCAGGGGCAGCGGGCGATTCTGCGCTGAGCTTGGGAAAAGAGTTTGGTGGGACATGCACCAGCTGTGGTCCGAACCGTTCCTGGTCAACAAAAGAGGCTGGATGAAGGTGTCTCAAACGAAGACACTGTTCTACACAAAAGACAATGCGTTATAAATTACAGAGACAGCTTCCAATGTGTACCAAATAATTATCTTTCCTAACACGTTTCACTATTAAAACTAATACTAGTTTAAACTCGGTGACTGTACACACACTTTAGTCATTAGCTTACTGAAATTATTAATATAAACAGTGTTTATTTCACACTGGTGTCTTTTGTCACATTGGCTTTGCCACATTTGTATACAAAGCAACAAACAAAAACCTGCTGTCTGTTATCACAGAGCTTCACCTGAGCTAAAATCACAGTTTCTCATGGCGTACCACTTCGGTAATCACCACTTTACATGATTCACGCCGGCTGACGCTTGAAATGAATGCAATGAATGTCTGACCTTCAGTTTAGTCATTTTGATATTTTTTGCGCTTTCACCCCCTCCCCAAAAAGTTTGATTTATTTATTTATTTCTGTTTGTGAAGGTTATGGAGAGAATCCCTAATGAACTACCTGCTGCCAAACATTGAAGATCCAAGAACAATATCAGAGCCGTTTCCTCTTCCTCTCTGTTTGGCATCTATTGTGTCACTGCTGGTGAAGCGTCCCATCAGCTGGTAAGTAAAGCCCACAGCGTCAGAATGGCAGAACTCACTCGCCTCATTTATTTAGAAACAACAAAACACTTCAGTGGCCAAAGAGAAGAGGGACAAAGAGGAGATGGGCGGAAACACATGGACAGAGACAAAAAAGACAGGTGGTGAGACGTATCAATAGATAAATAAAAAACAAGAAATGACAATACCTGAGGAATTGAAAGGCAAATTTGGTGCAGTTCCGTTCTGTTTGGGCGTTGACACGTTCCCCGCATTTCGTGTTATGCAGCTTTCGGAATGCCGCAATTTTTTCAATCACCTATGGATTTGAAAAACAGGAAATAGGTTTACATGAGCAGGAAGGCAAAGGCAGGGCTATGATCACCGGTTTCAGAGATTTCTGTGTGGGTCTTATGAAAGTCTGAAAGAATATTGCATCTCACAGACCCCCATAATTCAACATTCATGATTATTTCATCCTGTTATTTAGAACTAGACAACCGAACGCTGAAGAAACACACACCTGACAAATGTTTAGGTTTGGCTGTTTTTCATAAAATAATGATTACATATTACAGAACAACAGCCTGGTAGCTCTGTCAGGCTTGCAAAGTGTAAGTTAAACACAAGCCTGTGATTGGTCAGTTGAAATCGGACAACACAGTGAGTATAACCTGCTTCTGTGAGTTAATAATGTTCTGATGTACAATGGCTGGGAGGGCTGGTTTGTAATATTGGGGGGAAAGTTATCTAAATGCACTTCCTTGTAGCAACGAAAACCTTAAATTGTATTACTGTTATATAGCGACACAATGGAACAGATCACAGCCACAGATCTGTTGGGTGTTCTCCACAAAGCCCACTTCCTGGGTAACAATTTTAGGTTGTAAAAACATTTCCCTAACAATTCCATTAAGTAACAAAATGTTATACATTTTATTTTAAAAGTTCTAAGAATGTTCAAAATGTCCCGTTTTAAGTCATTGTACTAACATTATTCCTTGGTTATGGAAACATTTTTCAAACTTTTCAAACTCTGTAACATTTTTAAAAAATTCCTATGATTATTTAAAAACAATGTTTTTGAAGGAACTTTTAGAGACTGTTAGCCAACGCTCCCAAAACGTTCCCTGCTAGCTGCATCGTCACCCTCAGCAAAACACCAGTGTGTCCTTACTCTGCTAATACACCCATTACTAGACAAAGTCTGTTTTGACTGCAAAAAAAGAGAGGGGGGGAGACTTGAGTCCTATCTTGCTCCTAATAGCTTATTAGCAGAGCTAGACAGGCTCTCTACTGTCACGCTAGCACCTTTATTTCGCTAATGTTTCTGGCACCTCTTTTTGCCATCCACAATATATCATACGTGCTTGGGAAATCGACAACGGACAAATCCCGGGTGCGGTTTCGAAACACTACCAGAGACGACAATTAGAGGGTTATTTTGAAAAGGTCTGTCCTCATATGCAAGACATTTTGCATGGATTTCTCTCACACAAAGACGGATTGTTGTAGAGCTGGGGAATGAAACAGGCAGCTGCTTCTGTCTAGTCAGAGTATCGCAAAGTTCAAGAGCTTGGGGCCCCAAAATGACATGTGAAAGCAAACATGGCCTCCACTTATACTCAACACCAAGAGTAGCATTCAATGAATCCATGCCAGTGATGAAAACAGGACAGGTCACCATCATTATTTAAATAAGATATTACTGTAAGATTGATGAGCCAAAGTTAATACAACAGCTATAAATTGCACAAAATGCCTGTAAATCACATACAAAAGAACTGTGTAATGAAACGAAGGAAAATAATGATTCAGCCTGTAACCCTGAGTTGTGGGAGTGGCTAAACACCAAAAGCATATACTGTAGCATATCCAATACAGGTAGTTTTAGCAACATGTGTACACACAACTTTAACCTGTCAATTGTAACCTGAGCTCTGGTTTAATTGTCATAGATTTCATTCACTAACACACACACAATCTAACCCAGATAATTTCATAATGTCAGATTTATCAATTCAGATTTATATAGGATCACATTCACATTTAATTCTATGCATTTGGTGGAATTAGAATTAAACTATCTTCATATTCCTGAAAGCAGCAAAATGTAATATATGTAATATATTTAAAAAAAAGACATTCTATAGTCACTACTGCTAGTCAAACTGCTAGTCGCTGCTAGTTTGGGATTATTTGATTGAATTTGAATCTCATAAACCTTTTAAAACTGATTTTGTAAACAAACATTAATAGCAGCACTGTATGATTTTCTCTACAAAATACGTCTTTTTTTAACTGATGAGAAATTGTTGCGAGACTAAATAAATCCAACAGGTGCTCACAACACGCAACATCTTTAGTTCAGTGTAAAAAGTAGCTGGTATTTCTAAACTATTTACAGGCAGTGTAGCGCTAAAAATATCTGTCAATAAATCTTCAAAGGTCAGAGTGAATGTATGCTACAGTATTTACACTTAAAGACAAACTGCTACACGTCTTGACACTTTCACATGCAATGGCTGAAAAACACGGACAGGTTCTGTATTCCTGACGTATTAGACCTATAACTGACTGCTTTCAAACGGAAATGATTTTCAGATAATTGCTCTGGAGGACATGTGGTCAATGTTTCCACCCCTTCTCTCCCATCTTGTTACCTAAAGGCCCTCATTCAGATTTAACAAATCAATATCATCTCTCAGCCTCTGCTCTCCTGTTCAGTTCTCCTGACCGTCTTCAAAACATAATACATCAAATAATGCCAGACGATATAAAAACCACACACAGCTTTGTCAAAGTGTGTGTGTGTGTGTGTGTGTACACAGACATCATAGCACATTCTGAGTGTGTAATGTGGGGTGCTAGAGCCATTACAGGCCCACAGGGGTGAGGGGGTGCCTGCAGCCAAACTTTCACCCTTTAGACTAAATTTCAGACTATTTAGTTTCTAACGCAATGAATTTGCCTCCAAAGACACAAGCAATGTGTTTTAACAACACATTTAAGCTGAGCTCTTTACATTTGTAACAGAAACAAATTAAAAACTAAAACATACACACACATATGAAATTTGAACAAGCATAAAAATGGCCAGAAGATTGTTTCAATGTAATGATAGCATTTCTAGACTTAAAAACCTTAACATTTAAAGCTGTAATAGGGTAAAGTAAAAAGCACAGAATGGATGGATAATTCTATAGATAATCTGACACATCATTTAACCAAAGAAACTGTAAACATCATTATTCAATAATATTTAATAATTTCTTTCTGCCTACACACAAGACTGATCATTAACAGTATTGTACAGTACATATAAGGCAGTTTCTGGATAACTTAAATTTGCAGTTGTTTAGGCTGTTTGCTAAATAAAACCCATTTACTCTAAGGGTCTCCCTTTCCCCCAATGTCCCGCTTTACCTTCATTTCTGCAATTTCATCCACAAATCTCTACTTACAGAAACATTGTAAACGCCTCCATCTGTAAATGAAGTAATGCGACATGCTGTATAATATAATGCAGGAGGACACAAACCAGATTGTAATGTAACGATTATTAAAAAGACATTTAGTCAAATAAAAGTCTGTGGCCAGGTCACTTTCACGACATTGTCTAAAGTGTTTCAAAACCATTTGCTTAAATGCATGACATTGTAAAAGATGGACTTACCCAACATGGTTATTTTAACATGGCGTGATTTATGAATTCAATGCTTAGGGCTGTTGTGAATTATCTGCAACCAGGGAGAAAAAAAGATGGTTTACAGAGATGTGGAAGACAGAAAAGTCAACATTATCCTATTGTCCTGGTTTAGCCACTGGCGCCACCTTGTGCATTTATACCAACATCGCATGTTACATTTGCGTCGATATATTGAGTATAACGTTATTCTTGCAGTAAGGTACTTTTATAACGCCTTATATTTACACAATAAGCATGTTTAGTAATGTATAGTTTGTTTTATACAAAATGTTAGGCGAAACCTTAACCTTAAGTTAAACATTTAAGTTCAATTCTCACATCATTTGCTCACCTTTATAATATCCCAGATGTATGTGCCTTTTCTTCTTTAGCAATATCCCAACCCAATCCAAAGACATGTATAAAAGCATGGCAACTTTTTGCGACTTTGGAGGTCAATATGAGACAGTGAGATAGTTCGTGTAGTAAAAATACTCCAGTTGCATTGACACGGGTTGGACCATCAATGTAAACAGTAAAATAGCTAACAAACGATTACATAACCGGATATGTAATGGATACCGAACAGATACGGCATGTGTTTTTCAACATTAGTAGTTGGATCATTGTCAACCCCAAAGTTTCCACGTTCATATTGCGCGTTGGTTGACACATTTATGCAACTAAATAGCGAGAAAAACGCAGACGCAGCCCGTTAATGCACAACGTGATCTTGCAGCTAACTGTGCAGATCTGTGCAGACTGCATGGCTACCTACTCCTGCGCAATAAATATTAACGCTAAACTTCACTGCAAAGTTAAGAGACGCCATCTCGGAAATGACGTCACACGACGCGCCTGCAGAGATGGGGGCTGATGCATCTGAGTTGAACTTCATAAATCGGATGTTGTGCATCAGTTCAGCAGGTGGAGAAACAATGCAACTAAGAAGAAATAGTCGATCGTGCAACTGCCTGCCCGGTGCTTGCAGCTCAACCAGCAATGCATTGAGCTTGTGCATTTTTTAGACGTGTCAGTCTTTTGCAGGTGAGAGGACTGAGTTATTTTGGCACAGTGTGTGTCCGTGATTTCTTCTGCTCCCTCATAGCACGTGAACGCAACATCACACAACAAAGTGTTTACATCCCATTCATGTTACTTTCTTGTTTGTTAAATGGTTAAAAGTGTTTCAGATCGGGTTATTGGATTACCTAGTAATGAATCGGATCCATGCTGGTGTGATACTGTTTCAACATGTTGAAGAAGAGAGGTTGTGCAACAGTCACTTTAGTGATCATATTCATTTTAGGCAGATTAGTGTTGCAAATGATGAGTTGGATATTTCACATAGGTCAGGGAATTGGGAATGACTAGTTAGTCAATAACCACCATGAATATTAAACTGAATTTTGTACTCTTAATAAGTATGAGTTACACTGAGGTGTGCTGCGTTCATTGTTTTCTGGAACCTGGGACAACAGTGACACACTGATGACACACTTATGGCGTAAAGTATGTGTTGGAAACTTTGAAGTCAAATAGCAATTGGCACATTTGCATGTTAATGTAAATGTTTTACTGAGTTTACTAAACCAACTATTCCTGCTAGCTGGTTTTAGCTGGTCAGACTGCAAGACCACCCGACCCAACAGTTAAAATAACACACTTATCCAGCAGTTGGACAAGCCATGTAAGTTTATGATTTTGTTTAAAGCTCTTCTATATATTATATAACGACTTTGAATATGAACTTACCCGGCAGTGACTCGCTCCGTTATTATTTTAATGTATTTGCAAACTCATGAGAAATTTTCTGTAAAATAATGAGGATGTCTGAGTTAAAAAACACATTCTAGGAAAAGGCAGGTGAATTTTGAGAAAGCTCATTTGTGAATGCAGTGACATCCATGTGATTTTCATTGTACTGATGACATGATGCAAATGCACTGCAAGTCTTTCTGTATAAATGTAAATCAACATACTAAAGTCTTGGTTTACAGTTTCAGTTTGCAAGAAAATTTCCCTAACGTTTTCATAAGGAAGAGAACTCTTAGAAACATTATATAGAATTTTACAGGAATTGTTTTTTAGACAATATTGCTTGGTTATGAGAACGTTGTTTAAGCATTTTCAATTCTGTAATGTTTTTGAAACATCCCGTTTAAACAGTTTAACATGACTTTTTTATATGTGACATTGAAAAAATATGGTTTATTCAATAATGTATTTGATAACTAAAAGAGAACTTTAAGAGAACATGTTCTGATAATGTTCCTAATTAGCTGCAATGATATGAAAAAGTGATGTGTTCCAATGCTGGGATCTTGCATTAACACGCTCGTCCAATCCCTGAATCTGTCCAATCAGATTCAAGAACTATATCTAACTGTTGTGTAATCCAATGTATAAATATGAAAGGGATTTACTGAAGATAGTGTTTTGAAGCATAACTTGAATTGTCACTTTGTATCCATAGACCTGGGTGAGTTTTCTTTGAACATCTTTGCAAATGCTTTTGAAAATACAACTAAATCATCTGTAGAACTAAAATAACACAAATGAATACAAGTAAAGCATTAGTATTGTGATTTATTTTTTACTTTAAGACCAACCTGTGACTTGAAGAAACAGCTGATTTTAAACCGTATTGGTCATCAACATGGGGTTTATGAAGTTTAATATTTAAGTTAATTAAAAAGATAAGATAACTTTTCTATTGCATGTAATGTGTTCATTCATTGGTTTGCATTTTGCTATGTGACCCCTCCCACCTATTTGACTTAAACTTAAATTTCTTTGGTATTCAGATTGTATGGCTGTGCCCTTTCATGTTTTGTTTTGCTTGTGTTTACACTGTTATGAGAAACTGATAAGGGATCCAAAACAGGACAGACTTACTATATTTTGTTTTCTAAGATGTGAGACCATCGGTAACTCAGGGCTAAACAGAGAAACAAGCATTTTAAGCTGTTTGGACCACCGTTTACATGCTTTGCAATATAGATCCTTTACATTTTACAGGCCGCTAGTTCCAGAGATTTCTGCATACAGTTTCAACAATGCTTAAGGTAAGATGATGTCCTCTTGAAACGGTTTATTTATTTTCATTAGGACAAATCTTTGCACTGTTGCATCACTGTTTTGTAACATAAATTCTAATATAAGTTGTAAAGCCTGAAAACAATGTAAATTATGAATATCTAACCTGAATAGTTCTCTCTGTTTGCATTTTTATGTTCATCTTATGGTTCAACAGAGTGAAGTTAAGCCGTACTGGAATCTTTCAGTCACAATTTTAAGTGGGACTATCAAGAAGTCGTATGACTACTGTGAGTCCAATTTATCAGCATCCAAACACAATGTATTGGTATTTTTTGTACATTTAACCTTGTGTGTTGTACAGTAAACTTGTGCAAAAACTGAGTTGTTTTTGAGTTGTTTTGAGTTGTTCAGACTTGCTCTGTTGGTTACCAGGTGTGAGAGACCTTCTGCTAAATATATTTTGTCTTTAGATAGATCATAAAGTAACAAAATGTTCATCCAATCATTCCATTTGGCCCAAATACAATGATAGGATGTTCTCCTTGCCTGTCAAACTGTAAATTTGCATACCCGCATGCACTTTTGGAGGAGGCGTGGCTTTGGAGAGCACTGTGAAGGGAGCGTGGGATCTAATGATTTTAAAGCTAGCTTGCTAATGTTAGCAAATTTTACCCTTGGTGTATGTAAAGATAACACATCAAGTCTTCTTGCCAACACTACTGTTTCCAACCCTCATTAGGGACTGAAAATGACTGCTATGTCATCCTGAACTTGCCCACGGCGTCGGCCCGTACGTATCGCACCAAGTGTATCGCAAACAGCAACACACCTGTATGGAATGAAACTTTCCGCTTCAGGTTGCAGAGCAATGTGAAGGTAAATCACTGTTTTAAACAACTGTGTCTTCACTATTTCCCTGTCCAAGTGGTGTCATATACTGTAAACTGTGTTATCTTATGTTACTTGTTACTTATAGTAAAGCCATAAATTACTGCCATCATAACTGTGGCAGATGTTATATAGAAATACTTTCTCCTCAACAGAATGTTCTGGAGCTCTTGGTCTATGATGAGGACTCATATATGAAAGATGATCATATTGCCACCATCCTATTTGACATTAATAACCTCACACCTGAGAAGAAGGAGAAAAAGTGCTTCATTTTAAATGATTCAGTAAGTATATATTGAGTATAAGTATATAAGTATATATATAAGTAGATAAGTATATATATAGAGAGAGATATAGATAGAGATATAGATAGATATAGATAACACATATATGTGTGTGTGTGCCATTTCCGATATAATATATATAATACATTTAGGGCACACCATTTGGATCTATTTGTACAGTATGTTTACATATTATGTAGTGTAGTATATAGTATACAAAACAAAGTATTATATAATATATTAAATTAAATAATTTATAGAAATGTATATAGATGAAAAATGTCTTTCTATAGACAAATGATGAGCTGTGGGTGGAGTTTGAGATTACAAAGAGGTGAGTAAAAATGGTCTTTTTTAATTTAGTTTAGGGACTCTTATATGAGATATTTATGATAAAATATGACCTAAGCTGTTTTGGTTATGTTTGCCTATGGCAGCTCTGAGGTGCCAAACCCATCTGTGTCTAATGGTGTGTTAGTGGTAAGTTTTAATATCCGTTTTACATATTACAGAAAAACACCATTAATCGATCATGTTCTGTTAAGCCCCTGGCATTACAAATATCCAGCATTCACGAAAATTCTGATAACCAGGCAGGTCCGTTTTGTGAGCTGAAGGTTGTGGTGGACAAGCTTCTTAAGAGCGCAAAAGGTAAACGCAAATGTTACATGCAAACCGCATTCATGCAAATTCTACAACTATTAAGATACTCTGTCCAAACAAACTCGAATAGACCCTGAAATATATTCACTGAATACAAATAAACATTTTCAACTGCAGCAGCTAGAAGGTTTGTGGTAATAATATGGTTTTAATGTGTGCTTCAGTCATGCAGAACATGGTGTTGAAACTGAAGGGAGCGTATAAAGAAGATTTTGTCATTGCAAATGAGAAGAATCCAAAGTTCATGAAGACACTGAATTATTACATCAACAGAAACCTGGAAATGGAATTTAATCTGACCCCTGAGGCCAGGATTGTCGCAGAAAAAGTGTGTCATTTACCCCAACAGACGTTTAATATACATTTTAATTTCATTTGGATTGACTAACAGATACAGTTTTTGTACTTGTTTTGTAATGTTTATTTGTTTATTGTATGTAGTTTGTCCAGACTGGGAAAGCGTATGCGGAAAGTAAAAAAATAAAATCACCTGATACTAGCTCTTCAGTCCCTTTAAAACCACTGCCAGCCAAACATAAACTTACAGTCTCTCTGCCCTTGGGACAGGTGAGTCTTGCGTGCGTGTGTGTGTGTGTGTGTGTGTGTGTGTGTGTATGTATGTATGTGTATGTATGTGTGTGATCACCTTTAATATTAATAAACATTAAAAATATATTTTATGCTTATAGCAAAACGTTGATGTGGAGCTAAAAACAGATGATCGGTAACACACCTTACATTAATTCATAATTTGCATGAGCATGACATGAACATTGAGACCTACTGGCTATCATCCTGTTCTCATAATTTGCTTTTGTGTTTTGAAGTTCTTGTAAAGAGCTTGATGTACGTCTAGATTTTAATGTTCCGATGGAAGAGCAAGATTTTCTGGTAAAGAGGAGAACCGTTGTGTCACAAGCGCTAAAGACAGCTCTGAATCTCTCCTCTCCACCTAAACCCAGCAAGGTAATACAGGTGCAAATACACACCTGAGTTTAGCTAGGTGTTGTTTTACCTGCGGCTGCAGAATTTACTCATCCTCATGTCATTCCAAACCCTGTATGACTTTCCTGCTTCTGAGATATTTTGAGGTAAAGGCAGAAAACTACTAATACATTTCTCAAAATGTCTTATATTATGTTCTACGGAAGAAGGAAAAGTCATACAGGGAATGACATGAATGACAACCCCAATAACTTCTAATTAATATTGCCATTAAATCTGACGTGATTGACGTTTGTGATTCCTCAGGTCCCATTGGTGGCTGTGGTCTGTTCTGGGGGCGGGACTAGAGCCATGACTGGCACTTATGGGAGCCTGAGAGGTTTACAGAAGCTCCAGCTTCTTGACACTGTCAGCTACATCACAGGCGTTTCTGGCTCTACCTGGTGAGCTTAAGGAGAACTGCAGGCTCAAGACCGGCGTGTAAAACCAAACAGCACGTTTTTAACAGCAATTTCTTTTTCTTCAGGGCTATATCTACTCTTTATGAAGACCCTAACTGGTCTCAAAGTGACATCATTAAATGTATAGAGTCTACAAAGAAAGAGGCTTCGAAAAGTATGTTAAGTATATTTTCCCGTGAGCAGCTGCGGCTGTACAAAGAGAAAGTGAAGGAACGAGAGAAAGAAGGATATCTCGTCTCTCTTATTGACATGTGGGGTCTGGCTGTAGAGAATCTCATTCGAGGACAGGTATTGAAAACATGTTTTGAGTCTATATGAATCTTGCATGTTAAGTGACAGACAGACACTTGTTGTATCTATAAGAGTCATTTAAAGAGAAATTAAATAGATGATTCAATACTTTCCTCTTTCAGGAGCGCATGGGTTTACTGACTGACATGAAGAAGGCATTGTCAGAGGGCCAGAACCCTTTGCCCATCTTCACAGCTGTTAACATAAAGGACAGCAAAACAGAAAACACAACAGAGGCCGGTTTGTACCAACAATAAGAGACTAAGATACTGCTATGATGATAGCCTCAGCCTTAAGATTTGTGACACCTTTTAAACATCATTAGTCTTTTAAAATTCCAGGAATTTGGGAATTATGAGAATTATGGCACACAGCTGAAGACATTTTGCAGATGTACAGTTTGTAAAATTCCCAAGTAGTTTGTTTTGAATGACTGTAATTTCCTGTAATATTCCAACTTGGAAGTTGAATGTATCCAAATCGACTTATGGTGCATTTAAAATACTGTATGCTTTATGAGTATTTATAAGTAACTCAAGACTGCAATGCTGTGTTTATGTGTTTTCATATGTAGAATGGTGTGAATTCACCCCATATGAAGTTGGAATTTCTAAGTACGGTGGTTTTGTACCTGCACAGAACTTTGGCAGTGAATATTATCTTGGTCACATGGTCAAGAAACTTCCAGAATCTAGGTTGCCCTTCCTGCTGGGTATGTTTAAATGTGTGCGAGTGTGTGTGTGTTTAGATGCAAAGAGAATTACTTCTGTAATTCACACTGTTGTTTATTATTCCTTTCATCCAATCTGGAGAAATGTTCTATTCTGTAGTATTCTGGCTTTAATTCACAGTATATTTCACACACACACACACACACAGTCATGTATGTTTGTGTGTTTTTGTAGGAATATGGAGCAGTGCTTTCTCAACAAATCTGGCAAACATCTTGGGTCTTAACCTTGAGGCCCCCCTCAAAGGGACTCCTGGAGATGGAGAGGGAATCGGTAACACAAGTGAGTTTGTTTTTTATGAGTGAGTGTTTGTGAATAAGTGATATTACGAACAATACATCCGAGTCTTTCATGATCACACACGTTACGTTCACGTATGATGATAGTTACCTATCTTTGTCTGTTCTTTAAAGAGGATGTGTATAAAGCGAATACACTTCGCACTTCTCTGTTCAGTCCAGTGACTGAATCGTCTGTGCTGAGTGGATTAATGAAGAGACGACCCATCATCAGCCAGATGTATAACTACCTGAGAGGCATGAATCTGCACAGAGACTACAGTGAGAACTCCGGCTTCATCACATGGAAAGGTCTGAAGTCTTTATACCATAAGTGCTCATGACTAACTGCACAGTATTACTACAGTGTTTACTTCATAAAATTAAGATCTTGAATACAGACTAAGTATTTTGGGAATTACATTTATATTTATTCATTTGGCAGACGCTTTTATCCAAAGTGACTTACAGTGAATTCAAGATACGCATATTTTTTATCAGGACTTGCCTTCCCCTGGGATAGAACCCACAACCTTTGTGGTGTTAACGCAATGCTTTACCAGTTGAGCTAACAGGAAGGCTGTCATAGGGAATAATGTCATAATACATTGTTTACAATAAGAAAGTTTTTAAAAAATTTATTGGTACATTTATTCTCAAAAACATTGATTTCCTTCTTAAAATTGTAGAATGTTTCTTGTTTTACAATTTTTACAAAGTAACAATTCTTGCTGGCACTATTCCACCACATTCAAAGCAGACTAATGAGTTGTGAAACGACTGTCATTAAATACCAGTTATTATACAGTATTCAGCCCTTGGAACCAAACCACAATTATTTGATGTTACAATGAAGTGAAACTGCAGTAATTAGCATGTCTGTTTGGTGATGTAAAAGCCATTTGGTGATGCCTGTCACTGCATGAAATACAATGAGGGATTTTTGCACCTAAAAGTCTGAGTGTATAATATAACTGCTCTGCCTGCAGATAAACACCCAGATGCCTTTCCCAATGATCTTACTCCAGTGGATTCCAATCTCAGCTTGATTGATGCTGGACTTGCTATAAATTCAGGCTTTGTTCCTGTGGTAGGCCCTCAAAGACACGCAGATGTTATTCTGTCTCTGAACTACTCCTGGAATAAAGACCAATTTATGGTAAGGGAGACCTCAAAGATCACTTCAGGTTTGGTCCAGAGAGGAGATGCAAATATGAAGAACATAGAAACTTGAATTCAGTTAACGTTTGTCCAATAGGTCCTGAAGCAAACTCTTGAGTACTGCGCTGACCGCGAGATACCGTTTCCAAAGATCGACTTCAAAAAGCTGGAGTCTGAGCCGCTGAAGGAGGTTTATGTGTTTGAAGATAAAGACAATCCAGAAGCTCCCATAATTCTTCACTTTCCCTTGTGGAACATCAGCTTTAAACAGTTCAAAGCTCCAGGTAAGCACTGAATACCCCATCCCAATGTTCTACGGCTCTTCTAGAACATCAGAACCATGTTGATGTTCCCATAAAAGGTTCTAAACCCTTTATACTAAGTTAAATGATGTGTTTGGTGCAGGAGTGAAAAGAGAAGGAGTGAAGGAGATGAATGATGGAATGCTTGATATTGACTTCGGTGGAACCACCTCTCCATACCAAACTCACAAAATAACGTACGCGCCAGAGGACTACGATAAGCTAATCAACCTCACATACTACAACATCTTAAACAACAAAGATGTCATTTTAAACACACTGAACGAAGCGGTTAGGAGGAAATCCATCTGAGGTAAATACCTCAGAACAGGAACTGTGTCTGTTCTGGATGTAGGGGGTGCCCAGTGAAATGCCTGTTGCCTGCCAGTTATGTTTCATCAACTAATAAATATTTGTCAGGCGAAGTGACAGTGATATATGAGTTACGTTAACATACGACAGTGCAAGGGATGTATGTGTTTAAACTTAAATTTCTTGTCATTCTATGTATGGCATTGCTCCATTTCTTAATTAAAACAAACACATACCTGTAATAAGGATGCATGTTTCTATTTGGTAAAAGAAATAATGGGTAAGCATAAGTAAAAAAAAA
>JBAJNP010002283.1:0-49845 GCA_036877545.1 Yasuhikotakia modesta
TTTGTTTGTTGCTTTTTGCTGTGTTGATTAAAAATGCAACATACAGTTTTAGTGATGCACTGAAATGAACACATCATTGAAAGAGACTCAATTTCTTTCATACTAAATGGGCATGAAGTAAATAAACACTTATTTAGTTACTCATACTTGGGCCTTAAGCTAATATTTTTTAAAAGTATTTTTTGTGTTAATGTTTAAAAATATTTTAAAAAAGTGTAACATCTCACAATGTGATGTAACGTGACAATGATATAAATGTAAATATTTTAACCCACGTTACTTGTAAAGGAGCGGTAACCAATTTATATTTGCATGGTGGATGATAAATATTTTTGGGAAAATTTATCAAGGGAAGCACTACTCAGAAATACAGAAAATATACAAAACTGGTTGTACTGTCATCAACTTATGTGACCTTTTGTTTTCACATTTAACTGGGTTAATAAAATGTAAAAATTATTTTAATATATCCAAGAGTACCTGTGCCAGGAATGGCACAAAATATTATTGTGCTTGATTGTCCTTTTGAAGTTTCTGCTAGATTTTAGTTACAAATACAGCTTAATCAAATCTATGAGATTTAATGTGCTGCGTCACAGCTGATACGCTTCATATAATGCTGTTTGTAGCATCATTGGCAGTGATTGTAAATTGTTGCATGTTTGGGATATTTTTCCTCATTCTAAATGTGAATGCTCAGAAAAGCTCTAAATGGATAAAATAACAATTCCAGATCATGTCATGTAGACTTCCTTTTGTTTTCTATACTCTGCATTTTTTGTTCTGGTTGTTCAAGTTGTTCTAGTGCCAGATCTGTCAGGATTATAAATTGCTAAACATTTTAGGCACTTTAGGCAATGTATCAGTGAAGGCCAGGGCAGAAAAGGGAAAGCAATGGAAACAATGCTTTGACTACCGCTTTTAATATTGTTATTTAAATGTGTATTGTTTAATATTCACATGATATTAACAATAAGACAATAAGTTTTTTGCCAGAAATTTCAGTGCATCCCTAAAAATGTTTTTTTGCGTCCACAAGAGATAATTTCAAATACAAAAAGGCTAAATAATAAAGCATTAATTTGACAGTTTATTGTTCTTTCCCTTGTATTGTTTCTAGGTTCCGTCAGGAGCACATCCACAGACAATAAAGATCCAAAGCGCCTCCCCATCCCAGCCTGTGCTCACCTCTGCACCAACACCCACCCTGTCTGACAGCCCTCAACCCGCCCAGGTGTCTCCCCTCACTCTTGGGCAGCAGATCCAGTCTCCTCACCAACACCAGCAATCTCGCCCTCCCTCACAGCCTCAACCCCAGTCTCAGGCCCAGACTCCCTCACGCTCCTGCACCCCTTCTTCTCTACCGCCTCTCTTTATCATACACAATCAGATCGGAGGTTCTCCACAGCCAGCACCTCCACCTCAACAGCAACAGCCAGCTCAGCCGATACATGTGCAGCTCCAGCAGCAAGTTCTTCCTCAAACTTTGCCTCAGCCTGCTGCCCTGCAGCCAGACGTACCGCCTTCTTCATGTTCCCCAAAGCCTCCACAGCCACTTCCTGCACAGTTCCAGTTCCAGCCAGCTGTAAGCTCATCTTCAGCTCAAGCGGTGAAACAGCAGGTGACTGTGGTGCCAGGGTTGACCACAGAACAGCAGCATCACCTGCAGCTGGTCAGTGCACAGCTTCAGACCATGTCATCCATTGCACAGCCTTCTCCTCAACAAAAGCAGCTTCTGGAAAAGCTTCACCAGGTATTGTGTTGTCATCTTGTTTGTTACACTGTGTCTTTACTAGTTAAGGCTTGTGAAGTTTTTCTGTCGCTAATGAAATAATGGCACAAAGCAATAATTTATTATTATTCTCAAATTATTGTTTTTAAATGTTTTTTTATTCTTAAAGGTTTATTGCAAACCTTTGAACGGTACATTATAATAATAATTTGTGGTAATACTGACTAATGTGATCAACTTCAGGGTCTCTAGCACCACTATCAGTTCAAAAATTAACTTTTCAGTCGGTAATAATTATGGATAATTATATTTCCATAATTAATATATTTCCAATATTAAATTTCATATGCCTTGTACATTTATGTATATTCTGTGGAAGGCAATTCTGTCTAAGCAATGCATTTAATTGAAATGATATGATGCATGACTTGTGATGCATCTGTCAATCTTGAATACCATTGAGTAAAGACCATTGAGAAGAAGTGGCCTGTACAATTACTACTGTGATCTAGAAGATTGTGGATTCAACACCCGTATGAACAATCTAAGACTGCTAGATGTTGGATAAAGTGAAAGTTTAAACATGAACTCCTGAACCCTGTTGTAGAAGACAGGGTGAATTCTCATCTGTGCTGTCTTGTGACCTTTGGTGCATTCTGTTTTTCTCTGTATTTCTCTGGTTCTGCACTGTTTGCTGTTCCTTTGATGCTTGACACTATATCACCCATTACAGATATATTTATATATTTTAAAAAATACTGTAGGTAAAATGCAATTTGACAATTCTGTTGTCACATTGCATGTGAGTGCTGTCATTTACCATAGAAAATAATGTTTTGCAGTCCAGTCAGTTTAAAACATGTTAAAGTTATGACTACAATTACCTCTGGTTCATTTGTCACACTAGAAATAAGTCAGTATCATAGATTAAACATTTTTCTAGGAATACAGAAATTTGCATTCTGTGCACAGTATATATATATATTCTGCAGAAAGAATGTCAATGGTATTTTTTCTGAACAAGTCAGTTTCTTGTTTCATAACTGCTTGAAAGGTGGTTACATGTAGTCTGTCACATTTAGGGCACGTTGTTTCAGGTTTTCATTTTTTTGGGGAAGATTTTCAGCCTCTCTTATAAGACAATTGTATATATGCTTGTGACTTACCCAGGTCCAGCAAAACATTCTCCTTCAGGCTAAGCAGCAAGCTCAGGCCCAGGCCTCTCAGCAACAGACTACCAACCAGTTCAATAAATTACCAGATCAGCCTTCAGTCCAGACTGCAACATCAACAGCCAGTGCCACCATCCAAGCGCCAGTCCAGTCTCTCCTGCAGCAGAAGTCTGTGCTTGTCAAGTCCTCTACTACAGGTTGGCACCCTACAACTTTATCCTTCAGATGTTAGCATCAGAGTATTACAATGCTGACAATGTTATTCTCATCACAGGTGCAAATGAGACACCAGTATTTTCCGCTGTGTCAACCGGAGCTACGGTGAACCAAGGAATCACTACAACAAACTTCACACAGGCTGTTCAGGTGTGTGAAATGCAGTCATTTTTATTAAAGAATAGCTAGTCTTTTTCACAGCTAGTCTTTCACAGCTGCAAAGTTCAAGCTCTACCCTACCTCCTAAGATGCGTTTAATTTTACAGGCAAAGTCAGGTGTCATAAGTTCAGTTAGTGCCCTCACTATGGGGAAAGCAGGTTTGCAGGTTCAGGTTTTGGGTGCTGGACTGTCCCCAATGGCTGCACCTCCACCACTTGCTCCTGTTCAAACACAGGTAGGGTACAAAACCACAAGACATAACAATAAATTTAAAAATAAATAAATGGTTTGTGTTTTTGTTACTAATCTTGTGTAACAAACATGCCTATTTGCAGACGTCAACGTTAAAAAGGCCTTTTAATATGGAACCAAGCAAAGAAGCTAGGTAAGAAAGTGGAATTTACATGTTTTACATAATTTAAACATTTTCATTTTCATGCATTTGTCAGGAAAGCAAAACAAAATTTAAAAGTAAATGCATTATTGCTGGAAAGTGCTGCCTAAGGGGTTAGTTCATTATAAAAAGGTTATTTTGTTACGTGTGTTATTTCAAATCTCTATGACTGACTTCTGTGAAACACAATTACAGTAACATAGATTTGGGAATTGTCTAGTGTTATTTTCTATACAATAGGGGTGTAACAGTAACTGTATATTATAGCTTTTTGCTATTCCTATTAACATAGGAACTTTATTTGTCAAGTAATTTTCATTCATAAGGTGTGTGCTTTATAAACTGCCTTGCAGTTGATAGCCATCACCTTTGTTCCAACAGCTTTTAATTAACAACCGCTTTAAATAGTTTCTTGAAGTTTAAGAATTGATTTGAATCAGTTGAAGATAGAATTTCAAATCATCTGTGAATAATGTTTTTTGTTCTCTGTTAGCTAGTTGTTTTACTTGACACTTGTGCTTAAACTCGAGAGCTGATCTTACCCTGTTTTATAGGTTGCTGGAACAGCTGCGAAAACAACAGGGCTCAGTTCTCCATCCTGACTATAGCTCACCTTTCCGCTCGTTTGAGGACACACTTCATCGACTGCTGCCATACCACCTGTACCAAGGCATGGCTTCATCTTCAGAAGATTACCGCAAAGGTAAACGCTTATGCCCTCTGTTTCCACAGTCCTTACATTTCATGCCACTGGCCCATGTGCTAACTTTCCTTATGCCTGTCTGTCTAGTGGATGATGAGTTTGAAAGTGTCTCAAACCAACTCTTAAAGCACACACAGGCAATGCTGGATAAATATCGCCACTTGCTCTTTGAAGAATCAAAGGTATCATTTATAAATCATCTCATGTCTTTTCCTGATGTCTGAAACATTACATTTTGCTTTTTTATTCAGCTGGAATTGGTGTGTTTAAGGTCTTTCATATTGATTGATTTGTATGTTACCTGAGAATCATTGCTAGCACTGTGCATTGCCAGGTGATCTACAAGAACACTTAAGTAAAAGATACTTTATGCATATGGCAGACACTTATTAAAAGCAACTTAAATTGCAAAAGCCTTTTCCCTTGACCCTGTTGCTGCTTGTAACACTCTAGACCATTGAGCCCACAACACTACTTTAAAGCTCCAAGCTCATATGTATATTTTGTGTGTTTTGTTTTGGAGCAGCGGCTGGGTCCCTCTGCAGAGATGGTTATGATTGACCGCATGTTCATTCAGGAAGAGAAGGTCACACTGAGTCAGGACAGAGTTCTGGCAAAAGAGAAACCAGGTAATAAACAAGCATTAAAGATGTCTTGAGGATTCAGTAGATGTATTTATGAAAAGGCTGTGTGAGTGTGGTTTACATTACAGTTGCCATATTTCCTATTTTATACTAAGCCTTGGTGGGAACTAGGGGATTATCATTTTGGGAGAGATATATTTTTTCCTGCTTTTTCTGGTGTAGAAATGCAGTAAATTTTAAATGCACATCTACTAATATTTAGCCTTGTTAACTTATTTGAGTACTTGCATATGGCTTTGAAGCTTAGAAATGTGTTCCTAAAGCCCCAGAAGGTTAGGTTTCATATTTATGGAGACTTTACAATGTTAAAAGTATTTTTGGCATGATTTACAGGTTTATCCCCATAGTATGTTTCTCCCATGGGCTTGAGTTGTAACTGTCAACACATTTTTTGGTGGTATACCATTTAATTAGATTTGTTTGTCTTTTTGCAGAAGAATTTGTAGCCAAGTCCTGTTTGCTGGACAGCAATGCAGTCAGATCACAGGTACCAGTAGAGCTGAGCTCTGTAAGAACTGCACCATCAGCAGTTGGAACTCCACCTGTGGCAGCTACCCCAGCTGCAGCTGTTGCCCCTGCCCCCACTCCAACCCCTGCACCTGCACCTGCTCCTGTTTCTACTCCAGCTTCTGCCTCGGCACCCTTCCCCCCTACAAAACTGGTGATAAAGCAAGGTGGAGGGGGTGCATCTGTATCCTGGTCCACCAGCTCCACTCCTACGCCTGCTCCTGTTGTTAGGTCCTCTGTGGAGCCTGTTGCAACAAGCGCCTCCTTTAGCCACACTCCGTCCTCCTCCTCCCGACCTGCTGATGACGATGATGATGTCACACTTCCCCAACGAACCAGCAAACCACCCATCAAAACGTATGAGGCACGTCGACGAATAGGTTTGAAGTTGAAGATCAAACAGGAGGCTGGGTTTAGTAAGGTGGTTCACAACACTGCATTAGATCCTGTCCATTCCCAGTCCCAGCTCACACCACAACAAACAACTCCTGAGCCTCCTCAAAAAGTCAAGCCACCTGTAACCCCACCCAAAACTGTTATTAGAACTCCACCCCCAGCTTCCAACCCTGCCCCTTCATCCACTGTTAGTACACTAACCGCGCATAAAGGCTCTGCCTCAAGTAGTGCAACTTCCTCTAGCGGAGCCCCTACTTCCTTCTCCTCATCTTACTCCTGGTCTTCTTCGACCCCTTCCACATCCACGGCTCAGATGAATGGCACTCTGGAACATCACGAGGTAGGTGGGGTCAAACGGAATCCAGCATCCACAGCGACTCCACCACTGACCACTTGCCGGCTCCCACTCCGAAAGACGTATCGAGAGAATATTAGTCCACGTCACAGGCCAGGTGTACCAGGGGGAGGTGGAGAAACGTTGCCCATTCCACCAGCAGGACCTCCACGTATCTCTTCCCCTCAAACCTCCTCCCCACAACCTGAACAGACTGTGATAGCCAGTGTAAAAGTAGAGAGGCAGGGTGGATACGGGCAGTCCCACCCGCATGCAGAGTCACAGAGCCTTGCAGCGGTAGGGGACGTTTTCTATAGGGGAATCAAAAATGCATACCAACACCACCAAGAGTTCTCAGACAATGAGGCTGAGGAGGGTGGTGGTGTTGGTCGATTAAAGGGCATCGGGAGCAAAAACAGGGAAGGTGGAAGGGGGACCTTCAGGATGGATCAGCATGCTCCTGGCCCACCTTCTCTAGGAGAGTCTTCCTGCACAAGAGACTCATCACTTCCTGCCAAACGCTGTAAATCAGACTCTCCAGACATGGACAATGCAAGTTTCTCCAGTGGCAGCCCACCACCAGACGACTCACTGAATGAGCACCTGCAGTGTGCCATAGACAGTATACTGAACCTCCAGCAGGGCCCTCCTGGGCACGGAGGCTCTGGGCGAGGGGTGGTAGGGAGGGTTCATGGGGCCAACCTGCCTAACCAGCACCAAACCCACCCCTCCTATAGACAGTCTATGCCTCCCCTCTCATCTCAGCCCTCGTCTGCCCCCATGTCCCAGCATCCACAGGTAGGGGGCCGTGGGCAGAATGGGAATCTTGTTTCACAGACACACAGTAGATAACAGCCCTTTAGTGGATATTGACTGAAAGACTGAAAAGCAGGAGGTCAATGAATAGGTGAAGTAAACAGAAACACTTTTCCTATGTTAAGCTGTGTTTGCTCTCTTTGTCTGTGGTTTGTGCTGATGAAATGTGTTCTTTTGGTTTACATATGGCCCTTTAAGTGTACTTTTCACAGGATAAAGTGCACTTTGGTATGATTTTCAAAATTTTGTCCCTGTTTTTTCCTGGGCGCGAAACTGTGACAGTTCGTAGGTAATTTTCCTATTTTTTTGTGAGAATCACAAATATGACCAGTCATTGAATAAATAATGTGCTTTTGTATTTACTGTGACATTATATACAGACTGCAGCAACTCTAAGTGAAAATCACGGAATTTGGGACATCAAACAACAGTAATATTTTAATTTGATTATCTTGAATAACTTTTGTTTATAGATACCAATTGATTGGTTGTCTATATTGAATGGTCCCTGTAATATGTAATAGTTTCTTTTTTTGTGAACATTTCAGGGAGGCTATATATAGCAAAACAATTTTTGCTTTATCTCTCCAAATGCATGAATTCTGGTCTTGGTCAACACTTATGAAGTCTTGTTGCAGGAATTAACAACGCAAGATTCACAATCAGAAAAGTCACCAGAACTGTTGGAAATCTGTTGACCTAAAAGCATTCCAACATCAATAGCACATTTATAAATCAAATGCATAATAAATCCACAACAAATCCAGGTTGCCAGGTTTTATAAATGTAATCCCAAGGTTCAAACCTAGTGAGAATATTGCCTGTAACCAACATGGGAAAAAAATACCTGAAGTTCAGATACGTTCACAGACAAATAAAGCCTCCCGTCCTCTTATTGTGTAGTTGTGTGTATTCAGTTGTTTATACACACTCAAGATAGAATCACTGAAAGTTCTCAAGCTTTGGACCGTTCAGAAGCAAACACAGCAAAAGCATTGACATGGAGAAAAAAAACAACAATAATAATGTAAAGAGAAAAAAGAAAATAGAACTGTAAGAATTTGAAGTATAGTACTACAGATTAATTTTGTATTGTATTTATTGTGTATAATGACACTTTTTAAAAACTGTACATTTAGTAAAACTGTAAATTAAACCGTGCTTTTATGAAACTATCACACTTGTATGTGCTTGCTGTTTTACTGTATATGTTTTACACTGCTTGTTTTTGTTTGTACTTGTGTGTAATGCTCTTGATGGCCAGTAGGTGGCAGTGGTTGATAGTGTGTTTGATAATTCAGGGAGGTGCAGAATAGTGTGGCAAGTCTGTAGAAGGTTGCCTGAAATGCCTGTGTCAGGAGTCATGTGATCATCTGTTATGCAAACAGACCTCCTGCCCCAACAAAGCTGTGTTGTCCCATGATATAGTGTCTGCTGAAAGACCTACACCACACCCCCATGTTTGCAGGCAGGACTTTATGAAAATAAGTGACCTTCCCTATGCAATATTTGACTCCACCTTAATCTGCTGATGCAGTGGCACTCTTGCTCACCACCCACCCCCAGTCTATCAGTTCCCACCCTGGTTTAAACATTGTCATCACTCGCTTAAAACCAGCCAGACTTCCAAGGCTCTCCCCTGCTTCTGTGTCAGGCTGTGTTAGACGAAAAGAGAGAAACATAGGATAGGGAGGCAGTTCCTCAGTGCATGTGTGCGTGCCGTAGAGCTGAATTTGCTGGAAAAGAAGCCACCAGATTAAGACTTCTCTTCTGAAATACGTTAAAGGGCCAGAGATCCATCACTAAGTATTTGAATTGGTGCTATTGAATCATTTTTACAAACGTACATCCTAGTGTGTAGAAACGCAGTTTCTAGAGTTCAAGAGATTGGTCAAGGGAGACTAAACTGGCAAAGTAATTGGTGTTTAGGGTTCATCCATTCTGGATAAAATAATTTCACTAGGTAAGTGAGAGATTAAACTTACCTTTTTTGTCTTTGAATATCCAAGATATAGTATAATTGTGTTAAACTTTAAAATTGCTTTTTACTGATTACATGGGGGAAAAAATGTAGCTAATCGTCTGTTTCTCCAAATGGTAATGTTTAAATGATTACATAACATGCATGTTAGGGCATTAAATTTGTGGTAGAGCCATCTAAACCAATGTATATTTCCAAAAAAGGAAAGAAATGGATTTTGAAGTCACTTCGGCTCGATAAGCAAATGTCTTTGTCCTTCTCTCTTATTTCCAACACACCAGTGTTGCATTTATTCTGTAATAGTTTAGGAAACTATCTAGCTCAAGGCTTACTTTTCCCAAAAGGTTTACTGTGTTGCAATTCTAGTGAAAGATGCCACAAGGCATTTTCCATATCCTGCGCAACGTGAGTACTGTTGCATAAAATCAAATTCCAACCATGATTCTTTTGTTAGCAGCTGTGCATAAGTTGCGTCATTCCTCAAGATAAACTTTCTGCATTCGTATGGGGTGTTTTAAAATCCATTCTAACCCTAAATGCAAGGAGAAGCTGTAGAATTTTGTGAGAATTAAACAACACAAAAATCACTGGTGCATTTAGTCTTTTGTGCACCGTAATCTTACTCGTTTAATTTTCAATTCAGAGATGCTGATGGATAGCTTTTTCAATGCACGGAAGTTATGAATGCATGTTTGTGTTCCTAGAGTTGGGTGTGTATAAGTGTTTCCAAAAGGAGTACCAATTTTTTCAAACATGCATAGACAATGTACTGTACTTTGCCTGTGGGCATGAATGAGTCTTTTAAGATCCTCTATTTGCAAAAAATGTTAAATGTGAGCAAAGCTTGCTGAAAAGACGGCAACAAAACATTTAAAGCTTGGAAAGTTTTTAAAGGTTTTATTACATTTTTCTTTTATTCTAGGAACATTCAGGATTCATTGACAATTTACCAAAGACACAATAGGCCAGCCATTATAAATTACAGCTAAGTAATTGTGAGCTATAGTTTGGTTTATACACTACACCAAACCATCCAGGATCCAGAACCATTTGTGTATGTTATATAAATACTGTACGACAGAGTTTTCACAGTCATCCCAGAGACGTAAACAGTGCAAAACATTACTATAAATTTACTTCAGAGAAAACTCTGAATAGTCTCATAAGTCACACAATGTCACGCTGGGGACGTAAGAATGTCAAGAAGGCCCCTGAGGTGATCAGGACAGTGACTGAGGGCCTGAAGTCACTCTATCGAAAAAAACTTCTGCCTGTGGAGCAGTACTATGATTTCCCTGGCTTCCACTCACCCAGTCTGGAAGACGCTGACTTCGACAACAAGCCCATGGTGTTAGTGGTTGGCCAGTATTCCACAGGAAAGACTACGTTCATCAAGTAAGACCCCTGCATAAATAAACCCAGGCCTTTTCAGAGTTTTGAATGGGAGAAATGTATTGAAACTTTAAACCTCATATTCTGGACAAGGCTGAACCAAATGTTCTATCAATCAACTTGTTAAAAGCTTAGCCAGCCAGTGATCTGAATGTAGAGGGGTGAGGTGTGTCCTTTGTCTATGTTACAGACCTGGGATGTGTTTAAGAATTTGGGAGAATTTTTTAGTTGAGAAACAGCATGACATAAAAAAAACAGTTATTAAAGCTATCATGTCAACACAGTAAACATGGCTTTGTTCTGTCAACACAGATATTTGCTGGAACAGGATGTGCCAGGGAGTCGCATAGGGCCAGAACCCACCACTGACTGCTTTACTGCCATCATGCATGGAGATGTGGAGGGGCTCATTCCTGGAAATGCCCTTATTGTGGATCCCAACAAACCCTTTCGCAAGCTCAACCCCTTTGGAAACACCTTCCTTAACAGGTGAAAAAATTCAGAAATGCAGATGTTGCACTAAACTGCTATGTATGTCACAAAGTGAGTGTGAGGAGGATGGGTTGTGTTAGAGAATGTGTCAACTGATTCATCTGCTTACACTGGGCAGGCTGTGAAGCCAATAGAGAAACAATGTGTTAGTTTTTGCTCTATGGAATTTCTATAGTCTGTGTCCAAATTAGTCCAAATAGTCCAAATTTCAAAGGGAGGAGGGACTTTTACTGTTTATGGGAGCCTGTTGTGTATTATGATTTGGAGGTCAAAGTGCACCAAAGGGCAAATAAAATGACCTGCTTTCTGTTTAAAGTTTATTTTTATGAATCCAAACCATGTCTCATTTTAATGGTGCTAGCTAGATATGGCTAAGCTCTCTGTCAGAAGTCGTCTATAGGATTATATTGGCCAGCAAGTAGAAAACTGGTATATGTTGAATGTTATTCCCAGTCTTAGGCTTATCAACAAATTCTCATAGGAAGTTAGTAGGGTTTGCTCCAGGTCCAATAACATGTTGATTCAGAACATTATAGCAGGTCACATCTCGTCAACAATGATGGTGTGAAATTAGTTACGTTCCAAAGTTTAAAACTTGGGATATATTGGAGTATTTTTTAACATTTCTTGCAAGGTCACTGATCTAAGGGAGGAAATTATAATTAACAACTTAAAAATAATGTAAAAAAGAAACAGTAGGAGGATACTAAACTGAAGTTCAAGTCAAGTTCATCTGACTAGCTCAAGTACTGTCTTCTCATTGACCTTGCCAAGAACGTTTCAACAGTTAGGTCGAAGGTGTCCATTGGCACCAAAGGAGGAGTTGTTTGGAATGTCATTTTCTTTCCAAAGATTCAGTTTTCTCCCTTTTTAGGGTGTTGCAATCATGTATTAGAACTTCTTTTCTCCTGCTTTTGTCCAGGGAAAAAGCCCACTCATTTACCGCAGGAAATGACTGTGTTCTTTAATGCCGCAAATCAGGTATTGTTTGATTTTGGCAGTGCTGGTCATTTTCCTTCAGGAAGCTCTGTGTGTTTCAAGCACTGCTTCCACACAATGGAATAGCCAGGGAGGAGTGACGCTAGAAGTCTGCTTGTTTGAGCACATACAACAGCTGTTTATAGGTTTAATAAAAAATTCCTTTGGCTATTTTCAGGGGGACAGTTGTTTTAACTAAAGAGCTCCTAAATGTAAGATAATTACGTAGTACCCTTTTATGGTATTACACAGTGACCAGTTTGTGTATAAGCAATGTAGAAGACATGCGGTTGCCCTGAAATGCCTTTTGTACACTTAATTCAAGTGTAAATATTTGTGAATTTTACAGCATTATATACAACATATTAAATCAGTGCCATCTGAAAACAAATTAGAAGTCAGTTCCCACAGGTGTTTAAGCAGAGTGACCATAGGTGCAGTTCATCACATTAGCTGCAAAAAGAAATTGTCCAGACACAAAGCAGAATATCTTTTTCCTTTAAACCAAGCAACATTCTTTCAGTGACATTTCTCAAATTTGTGTGTTCTGAAAGTTGTGTCACTGAATGTAATACAATTTTAAAATTTGATCTCTATTAGATTCCAGTGTGCTCAGCTACCCAATCAGGTTCTGGAGAGCATCAGCATCATAGACACTCCAGGTATCCTGTCTGGGGCCAAACAGAGAGTGAGCCGAGGTGAGACCAACTGGGAAAACAAGAAGAAAATGTAAAAGGGGGGCAATTTCCCAACATTTATAATTTTTATGCTATGTATTCAGCTATATTTTAGTAAAATTGCAACCACTTCTTTTTCCACTTCAAAATGAAGTTAGAATTTCTAAGTAAATCTAAATTAACCGATGAAGGTCTCCAATTCCATGATTGTTGGCTGCATGATGAAATGTTTTGTTCACTGTGTCTGTGTGGTGTTTGCCTGGAATAACCCTGGTGACATCACACTCTTAGTCAGTTGACACTGTTAGTCTGATTTCACTGTAGTATGATTTTAATAAAACTATAAACAGATTATTAAAATCAATATTACTCATTTTTCTTTCTGTAAAGGCCAATAAAAATATAGAACAAATAAAGAAAAATTATATTTGAAATTAACTCAAAGTTTGAGGTAACTCAAGGTAACACATCAAATGTAATTATCATATAAAAGACCAGACAGAGAAACTTCTGAACTTAATTGAAATTGGTGTTGTCATAAATTTAAGGCCAATAACTAACCTGAGACCTGTTTAAGAATAAACAACAATATGTGAAATATCTGTGTTCTCCCACATAGTAATCTTAGTTTATCAGTGTTGGAGCTGTGTAGCCCCACGTCTGTTTTTCTGCACATATTTTCCTGCTGTAGAGCAGTTGAACACATACAGTATGTGATGCACAATGAGCCATTAAGGTGTGACTGGGAGAGGAAGGAATTTAAGCACATGACAGTTATTGGAAGGAGTCTATAGTATTTGAAAGCAAGTTTTAAAATTTAAAACCAGCTTTAAATAAGATGATATTAGCAAACAATTTTATTACTTACAGTTTGCATGATTACCTAGAAAATTGTTATCGTAACTAAAAGTGCCTTAGTAGCGTTTTCAGATTCAATTCCTATTAATTTTATCCAAAGGATACCTAACTCGGTGTCTCAGGTATCAACATCATCTTTAAAGTTAAGCTCATAAATTAAATATTTTAATACCACATATAAGAAAAAAATATTTAATAACCAAAGGTGGGTGTCCACTGTTACATTTTTTGTAAATATAATGTAACAGAAATGTTTGTCATCCTTTTTTATGGTAGGATATGACTTCCCAGCTGTTCTCCGCTGGTTTGCTGAGCGTGTGGATCGGATCATCCTTCTCTTTGATGCACACAAGCTGGAGATCTCAGACGAATTCTCAGAGGCCATTGGTGCCCTTAAAGGCAATGAAGACAAACTGCGTGTTGTTCTAAATAAGGCTGATATGGTGGATACCCAGCAACTTATGCGAGTGTATGGAGCTTTAATGTGGTCTCTTGGGAAGGTGTTTGGTACTCCTGAGGTTCTGAGAGTGTACATTGGGTCCTTTTGGGCTGAGCCTCTTATGGTGACTGATAACCGAAAGCTGTTTGAGCTGGAAGAGGAAGATCTGTTCGCTGATATCCAAAATTTGCCCCGCAATGCAGCCCTGCGCAAGCTTAATGACCTGGTCAAGAGGGCCCGTCTTGTGCGGGTAAGTTTCAAAAGTATTTGGGAATTTGCAAAAGCTGTATCCCTGTATCCCATGAAAACATCTGTAATGTGTGCTTCATTCATAGGTTCATGCCCATATCATCAGCTATTTGAAGCAAGAGATGCCCTCTGTCTTCAGGAAGGACAATAAAAAGAAGAACCTGATCTATCAGCTTCCAGTTATCTTCTCTAAGATCCAGCTCCAGCATCATATCTCCCCTGGAGACTTCCCTGATTGTGCTAAGATGCAGGTTAGTGCAAGTTGCAACCCTCTTGGTCCTTTTTTTGCTTTAAGGTCAAACACTAGTTTTCTTGCTCGACAAAAGGTGATGAGTTACCATTTACTGGCTTCCTTTCATTTTTTGTGTTGTTTTATTATTGCGTAGGAGCAACTTATGGGACAAGATTTCACCAAGTTCAAAGCTCTGAAGCCCAACCTGATGGCTATGTTGGATGAGCTACTGTCTAGTGACATTGCCAAACTGATGCCTCTTCTAAGACAGGAAGAAATGGAGGCTGTGGTCCAACCAGGAGTGCAAGGTGGGGCCTTCTTGGGAACCCGTGCTGGACCTTTTGTGGAATGTGACCCCTTTGGTGAAAATGCAGATGAAAATGGTGAGGTAGATGAGGAAGATCAGGAATGGGTTGTGACAAAGGACAAGCCAAAGTACGATGAGATCTTCTACAACCTGGCACCAAATGAGGGGAAACTTAGTGGCACTAAAGCCAAAGATTGGATGGTGAGCACACGGCTGCCCAACTCTGTTCTGGGTCGCATCTGGAAGCTCTCTGATGTGGACCATGATGGCATGCTGGATGATGAGGAGTTTGCTTTGGCCAGCCATCTGATTGAAGTGAAACTAGAGGGCCATGGGCTGCCTGCTGAGCTTCCTGTCCGTCTAATACCTCCATCCAAGCGCCGGCAAAAGGGCTCTGATGCTTAGGCAATGAACTTCACAAGACTTCCTCTGATTCCTTTGTTCACAATTCTTGCATGTTTTCCAGCTCCATGTTACTTCATAGCAGCTACAGTGCAACTCCATTGAATTTTGGTGCCATTTTGTAACACATAATAGGTGTCTTACTTTAAAAAGATTTACAGCTCGAAGCCAAAGAACATTAAGTGAACCAACGACTGGTTCCAGTCATTTAAAAGGAATGTACCAACTGTTAGCCATTTTTATTCCCAACAGTAAAGCCAAAGGTCCATATGACATCTGATCCAGAAATGCTACACAAATGATTCACTTCATAGTTCAACCCACCATGACTCCTGAACGGAGAAACTGCAGGCAAATGTTTGTAGATAATTGTCATTCATTTGCCTCATTTGGTTTAGAAACCTGTAGAAATAGCTTTATATACTTAACCTGTTGCTTTTGCTTTAGACAACTTTATATCAGAATGTGAAATCAAAGCAAGCACTTGTCTCTGCATCTCCTCCCCTCTGTAACTGCTGTTATAAGGAGTTGTGAAAACCTTTCTGAGACTTTTTGAAATATGTAATATGCTTTTGGAATCAGTTTTCTAGCATGTTGCTCTATTTTTAGTCTCTAAAATACAAAAGCCAATGTACTCTATGATCTTTTTTTAATTAAATGAGCTCTGTGCATAAGAATGAATAATACAAGATATATAGAAATATGAAATAATTTTCATCATGTTAAAGAAAAAAATGTCGAAAATTATTACTTGACTACTGTACTCCGTTTCACTGACTGCTTCAGTTAACCATTGTCACAGTAAATATACTGAGCTAAATAAAGACTTGACTTGTTCTTTTTGTACTGAACAGATATTTTTTGCCAATTAATTTTACAAATAATATACAAAAATACATGGAGAATGTTGAAATAACAGAATCTTAAATCTTAATGGGAAAAAAAACTTAAATGCTTTAGTTTTAACTAAACTAAAAGCATTAAACTGTAGCCTATGCTGAATGTAGCAGATGCTAAATCTGCCAATCTGTTGCTTGTTCTGGCATTTCAATTGTTTTTTATTTACTTATTTGTATTCATTATTTGTGAAATGTAATGTTTAGTATTTGTTGCTAATTAAGGACTAAATCACAAATCGATGTCTTTAACTGTATTCAGACACATCCAAAATTTGGGGTTGCAAAAATTGCACATACCATTTAAAATAAACATAAAACTAAACAAATACATTTTTAGTAAAAAAAAAAGATGAGCCTCTTCATTAGATGAGCCTTATTTTTAAAGATTTTTTTTTTGCAGACACATGGGAAAGGAAGCACACAAACAGGCATAAAAGGCTGTAGTGTTCTGCACACATGCTGTACAGTTGCTCAGTTACTGGCCAGATAAACAGTGAGTCACACTTCTCTGTGCCAAAACCCCATACCACCATTTTCCGTTTTCCTGTTCAACTACCAATTTCTTGGTTCCATCGTTTACTTTCCAGCTCCAAGTCATTCCAAAAGCCTGTTAACTTTCCTCACATCTTACTTAATGTCTGTGCTCTTTCTTTCCCCTTTCCTTATGCAACCTGAAACATGTGAAAGCATCATTGTTTGTGTGTGTAACTTCTTGGGAAAGTGTTTGGAAAATGAAAGGAAGGGCTCTCCCTTTTTCTTTCCTCAATTCATCTGTGGAAAGAAACAAATGAGAAGCAGAGGCAGTCCACCCATGGCTCCATTGCTAGCTGTTTTACACTGACTCATTTGTGAAGAATTTGTTGGGAGGAGCCTGAAGAGGTTATTAATATCTCTTTCCCTCGGGTCCGCTAGATTTTCTAAAGCACGAGTTCAGGGCTTTGACTGTATCTTTATGAAAGATGTTAAAAACATCCCCCTATTTGGAATTTTCTTTAGGGTTGGTTAACCACAGCCATGCAAGTTTGTATGTGTGTTAGAATAAGTATGCATGGTGAAGTAACAGACTCTTTGCAAAAGCATTTGAGATTTGCTTCATAAATTTGGTTGTTGCGCAAGCAAGCACAAATCATTATAATTATTTCCAGTTCATACTGAACCTTCTAACATTTTCCCTAAACAGAACTATTATTCAATTCATACACTTTTTTTGAAGATTTAAAACAGAAAACAAACTATGCACTAATCAAATTAAATTTTAAGTTGTGTTAATTTATACATATTTATTAATAAATAAATAATAAACCTGCATTTTCCATTCTTTATAACTTTCTGATAATTCCCTTATAGATCCCAGTGCATTGGTGCATTGGAAAACTATTAAAACTTATATGGTAAACATTCACATTATCATTTAGATAAATTACATGGATACATTAAATAGAGACAAATAGATGTGGGTAAGTTATGTGTCAGCATAATGATACTTGCTTGGGACATAATGACATATTTTCCAAAGTGACTAAATGTGTTCACATAGTCTGTCTATGGCAAACATGAGGCATTCTTATTTTTAAGAGGGAAATAGTTACGTAGAAGTAACCAGACACGTGGCAAAATCCTGTCTACATAGCAACCACAGAGACAGGAAAACAATATTTTGACCTGTTGTGGACACCGCCTACGCTCAGGGATTCCCTCACAGGCCCGACACACAGGGGTCTCCATTTACGTCACTGTACCTACATGGGGAATTCCTCATGAAGATACCCCACAAACCATATTGGTGTCATTTCATCTGATCGAGCGCGTCCTCTGCTGGACATTTATGAAGGCTGCGTTTACATTTATCAGTGACATGCGGAGGTCTGAGCAATGATAATGTATCTCCAAAAAGGTAAAGATTGAAAAGATAAAAAAACATACAAGTACAGTTTGTAGTTACAACTATTTTCTAAAAACAAATAAAATTTGTTACGTAATTCGTCCCACTGTGTTTTCAGCTATTTTCAGCAGTGCTGTATTACAGAAAATAAAAATAAGAATATAAAAAGTTGGTATGGTATTGCTTCATTGAATTTCACTGACGCACTTTGAATTTGTTTGTTGGCTGAAGTGACCTTTATTTTGAAAAAACACCGTAGGCGGCCTCGTTGGAGTTTTCCGCAGGGATGTGTTGATGTGGCTGAATTCAAAGACTGCTGCTAAAGTTGAACAGTAAACAAAGTCTAGATGGATAACTCTGGAAAAGAAAAGGAGGCCATGGCTCTTATGGCTGAAGCCGAAAAGAAAGTCAAATCCTCGCAGTCGTTCTTTGGCTCTCTGTTTGGGTATGTTTGATAACTTTAATTAAACTTCTGACAGGCCAGCCAATATAAACACACAGCTAGCATACTAGCCACCATTTAGTTGTCAAACATAAAGTTTAAATAAGCGATCATCATAACTAAAACTGTCTAAAACATTTCCTTCCGATTCTGCAGACACACAAAATGTAAAGAGGTTACAGGTTAAAATTCACCTTACATGAGTTTGTATTACATTTGGAAACAATGTTTTTGTTGAGTGTAAATGATTTGTCTGTATAAGTCCGAATAATTTTTACAGCCTCCACATGTTGATGTTTAGTTTTGACATGTATTCTGAGTTCTGAATGTATAGTACAGTTTGTAACTTTGGTACACGACATACCAGACATCACCTGACATCTACTTGATGTCACGTGATGACTACAAGTAGATGCAGGAGTTAAAATATCACTGTATTTATATGAGCAAGGGTGTATACAAAACACAATACATCAATTTGAAGTATATCTGACGTTTCGATGACCGTCCTGAAGGCCACGGTTAAGTTTTAAGTTGAATGCAGGTAGCCAATGGAGTGAGATCAGTGTGGGTGTAACGTCGTCTGTCTTGAGATGACTCAAGACGGGCCATGCTGCTTCACGCACTGCACGTGCATTTGCATGGGTTTGGTTGCACAACTAGAAGGCCAGCCAGGGGTATTGCAGTTGTCCAGCCTTGATATTGTGAGAGCTTGGATTAGCAACTACATTGCATGCTCAGACAGAAAAGGTCTGATGTTGTCCTAGAGCACATACCTGCATGACTGAGAGATTGTTGCAATGTGCTACATTCTGATGTTTACTAGTAATTAAATTAAATTAATTTTAATATGAGATGTGTTACAGATTATTGTTAGAACTCTGTAGAACAGATAACAGCGGACAGTTGTGGCCTACTGCATAAGTAGTCGTGCTTAGTAGTAGGTTGCTGGTTTGATTCCAGCACCAGCAGGTAGCAACTGAAGTGCCCTTGAGCAAGGCACCCAACCCCAGATTGCTCTCTGGGCACTGCAGTGATAGCTGCCCACTGCTCCAGGTGTGTGCTCACAACTTGCAGTGTGTGTTCATTCCTCACTAGGGATGAGTTAAATGCAGAGGTCACATTTGGTTATGGGTAACTATAACTGACAAAAACATGTCACTTTTACTTTTGTTTTACTAGAGGCTCTTCAAAGATGGAGGATGCTTGTGACATGTATGGAAGGGCAGCAAACATGTTCAAGATGGCGAAGAACTGGAGCGGTAGAGACATATATTCAGTATCATTATAAACAACATGCTTACATGATATGAGTGTCTTCTTCATACTATTTGCACATACATGTTTGTTAGCTGCAGGAAATGCATTCTCCCAGGCGGCTCTCCTTCATCTACAGATGCAGAGTAAACATGATGCAGCCACAAACTTTATAGATGCCGGCAATGCATTTAAAAAATCTGATCCTCAAGGTATTTATGCATGTTAATTTGATCTTAACATGCTCTCATCATTAGCTTGCTTTTTGGTGGGCTGAACAGTTCTCCTTTAATTTGAGTTGCAGTTATGTAGTATATATAGTATATATTGAGTTTATGTAGTTATATATTCAGAGTTTTAAATGAGGCAGTGAAAACTGTGAAAGTTTATCTCACAATCATCTTAAATCAAGTGCCTCTCTTTCCCTCCACAGAGGCCATAAACTGCCTGAACAGAGCCATTGAGATCTATACAGACATGGTAAGAGTTTTTCTTACATCTGTGAAGGCTGTAGACAGTGTTTATATTGTTAGCTGTTGTAAATACAGTTGTAAATACATGTACAGTTGGTGTTTGTGGTGCAGAATACTTGTACAGGTTCCTTTATCCTATTTTTTTCTGTGAAAAAAAGTCAAACTCGGTTATTCTAAAGACTTTTCTACTCAATACACCAATAGGGGGCACTGTAAAACAAAGCATGTGTTTTGATAGCACACTTCCTCATAGCTAAAATACCAGTATTGTACTTCATCTAATTGCACCCAAATATGGCTAATCATCTAGCCGAAAACTGTTTCTGAAAAATGAAAGTAATTATTAAATGGATGTATAGAATACTTTAGTCTAAGCATAAAGTTCTAATATGTAGCTAAATGCTCATTGTTCCCTATTTAAAGGTAGGGTAGGCTATTACATGAAAAAAAGCAAGCTTTTTTTAAAAGATTCCATTGTTCCCTCAGAGCTCTCTCCAAATCTGTTTCTCCTCCAACACATGCAAGATTAATGCAAAACACATTTTTTGACAGAAACGGAAGATAATCTGTCATTGAACTAAGATAAACATTTCATGTACTTTCCACAGAATATATGTTTAAATAAATATATATATATATATATATATATATATAGAAAAAATTACTGATTGCAGGATGTTCAGAGACTTTCAGTCAGCATAACAAATTATTTTTTGGAAAAATTCACCTACACTATCTGCAGAAAAATATAAACAATGGTTGGAAAAACAGTTTGTAAGTGACACAGACAACTACACAGTAGAGAACTTAAATAGAGGTAGCCATATATACCCATTGTGGTATACTGCATGACATTATGCTTTATATAAAGTAACGTTTTACTTTAAATAAAGCCTAGTGTCAGTATTCATATTACCTCAGTATTAGGATCTTTATTTTCCATTAATGTGGGTCCCACCATATAAGGCAGAGGGCTACATGTCTCAAAAACAAAGCAGATTAGTCATTTAAGGGTAACCAGCCTAGTAAAGATAAGATGATGTCAAGATTGATGAATCTGTACAATAACAAACAATATAATAAATGTACTATAAACATATTCTGTATTGTAAAGCAATACAGTCACAGTGACATTGTATATGAAATTTGTCATTAAATTGTCATTTTTTGCTTAACTATTAACCCAACAATAATATTCTTGGATAAATGAACACATAACACAGACTCAGACACATGCTGTTTTCACTGACATATTTGTTTCATGCTGCAGGGTCGATTTACAATTGCAGCCAAACACCACGTAACAATTGCTGAAATTTATGAGACTGAACTGGTTGACATTGACAAGGTCAGATTTATCACATTGATAATTTTTTATCAGATGTACCCAAAAGTAACATTTAATTGTCTTGCATGTGTGTAATTATTGTACTTTATACTTACTTAGGCTATAGCTCATTATGAACAGGCAGCAGACTACTATAAAGGCGAGGAGTCCACCAGGTATGAGAATTAATATGGGAAGTTTTCTTCATGTGGCTCAGGGCGTAATGCTCCTAAAAAATAGGGTCAAAAGAGCAGTACAAAATAGGTTACTTATACATTTCATTACTCTTAGTGCTGTGGTGTTTATTATTATTGCAATTCATAACAATCAGGACATGTTAAATAGTTTTCATGTTTGCTAAAGGCCACCCTTTGCCCACCTCATCTGACCTTTATAGTACAATTATTAGTTTCAAGAGACCTGTAGGTGGTTTATAACACGTCTATGATTAGTTTCCTCAAAATCTGTTGGGGAATTTTGGGTAATTGTAGTGAAACTCAAAGCAGAAGTTGCTAGTGTAGGAGTTGCTAATCCATTAATTTTGTCTCCAAAAGTTCAGCTAACAAGTGTCTGCTCAAAGTTGCTACCTATGCCGCTCAGCTGGAGAAGTACCCCAAAGCAATTGAGATCTATGAACAGGTAAAACATGTCTTTATTTTGTCTGGAGTTAATCCAGAGTACACCAAACCCATGTGAGACTTTTTTTAATTTGTATGTTGGGATGTGTTTGCATATTTGTAAGGATCATAAATGTTTGCTCACTTATGTTTGCCACAGTGTGTAACATAAGTATTTCAGATATATAGTTTATCATTACCATTTCAAGAGATCATACCAGTTTCCCATTTATGAGATCACACATTTGTACAATAGTTATCTGTATTTCCTAGTCACATAACATTTTCCTCAAATAAAACAATTGAGTTGTTTTATTGAAAACAATACTTAATTGACCTAGATAATGACCTAGAAAAGCATCTTTAATTTAACTAATTATTTGTATTAGCCTGCATGTGGCACAATTGTCTTATTTCCTGCAATATCATAGCAGTTATATGAGAATATAAGTACCAGTTATAGTTTACCAAACTCTATTAAGCAACTTCTGTCTTTTGGTTTGTGGGTTTCAGGTTGCAACACACACAATGGACAGTGCTCTGCTGAAATACAGCGCAAAGGACTATTTTTTTAAAGCAGCTCTCTGCCACTTCTGTGTGGACATGCTTAATGCTAAGGTATAAAATAAGACCACACCTATTTTTTTCAAACATGCTAACAGCTGGAATTTCTGTGACATCTCTTTTGATGTTGCTCTCACAGCTTGCCCTTCAGAAGTATGAGGAAATGTTTCCAGCCTTTTCAGACTCCCGTGAATGCAAACTGGTAAAGGTGAGGCTGGTTCTCATTAGAAACAATAAGTCAGTTTCTATTAACTAACCAATTGTTGCCACAAATGTTTTTCATTTTATTCTTATTAGTAAAGGTTCCAATGTTCATGCCAATTTTATTATCCTGAAATAAGATGCTCATTTTGTCTGATAACTGCATGTTGTGCTAACAGTATGGAGTTTTTTTTGTTTCTTTTAATTCAAGCAAAAAAAAGACAAATCAAGATTTGAGAATAAAAATCGTTCTCGTTTTCTTTTGTTTCAAATCTAAAACTTCTGCTTTCGAGTCAAAACGTATTGCTTGTGAATCGTAAAGGTTTTTTCCTTCGAGTCAAAAAGTTTTGCTTGCAAATCCAAAACGCTTGCTTGCAAATCCAAAAGGTTTGCTTGTGAGATCGACTGAACTGATAGCCGGGGGGAACTACATGTGCAGAAGGGGTGGATTTCTATTGGTAGCTTGTTTCGGATTGACAGTGTGGGTGGTGTCTGGTCCTCCTGCCTTTTATGTGTTCATGTACTTTTATTCTCTATACTAGCGGCCTAGTCCGCTCTTTTCTGATCATATTTTCGTCATTTTTGTACCGAATGGAAAGTTTGTGAAGCCCTCTAACAAACAAGCTCTAGGTTAAAACTACTGACACTGAGAACACCCGATATTAAAAATCATTACAATACAATTTATGACCTTGCTGTCCTGAATTTTAAACCACTTTGTGAACAGAGCCTTACCTTTCAATATCCCACTAAAGACCGCGTTCCCACCATGTTCATGGGGGCGGGAGGACCAGGCACCACCCAAACTGTCAATCCAAAGCAAGCTACCAGTAGAAAACCACCCCTTCTGCGCATGTAGATCCCCCACCTAACGTTTTGGATTTGCAAGAAATTTTTTGACTCGCAAGCAAAACTCTTGGATTCGCAAGCAAAACTTTTCGACTCGCAAGCAATACTTTTAGATTCACACACAAAACGTTTTGACTCGCAAGAAAACCTTTGTGATTCACAAGCAATACGTTTTGACTTGAAAGCAGAAGTTTTAGATTTGAAACGAAAGAAAATGAGAACACAGTCAATTTTTATTCTCAAATCTTGATTTTCTGTTTTTAAAACTATTTTTTGTTTGTCTTTTTGTCTTTAATAAAAAAGAAACAAAAAACTCCATATAACAGTCTTAACACATTATATGCCTAATGTACTTATTTTGTTTTAAACAGAAACTTTTGGATGCCTTTGAGGAACAGAATGTGGACGCATATACCGACGCTGTAAGAATAGCCATCATTATCCTTTTCTGTTTGTTTTTTGTAACCTTAGATATACTGTATTATTTGCTGATCTTTTGAGCTGGCCCATATGATAACATGTTAAACATTCCTATTGCAACAAATGGCATCACAAGACTAATTGTAAATTCCAAGACAAACATACAAATTCCATCAGTTTAAATAATTTTCTTTACATTACAGGTGAAGGAATTTGACACCATCTCAAGACTGGATGACTGGCTCACCACCATGCTGCTTCGAATCAAAAAAACCATACAAGAAGATGAAAGTGACCTTCGCTAAAGGACTCTTCCTCACCGTTGTCCCAGTTTCTTTGTTTCTCTCTCGTGACCCTGTATGACCCTCTAAGTGTGGCAGATCATCGCCATCTCCCTCATGTGCCTCTTGTTCCTTTACCCACCAGCTCACAGTGCCTTAATCTTCTTGCTTTATCTCATACACCTCCCTCTCTTTTATGACATTGGTTGTGCCTCTAGACCTCAAAGAACACTAAATGAATATAAAGCCGGTTGTTTAAACTGGGTGTTTGAACATCCTGCATGAGAACTGAAACCAGTAAGTGATAATATGGGCTGTTGGTCACACAAAGCTTAGGAAAAGGAGACAATACTCTGTATTACTGTGCTCAAAAAAGCCTTCATTTGTTTTATTCTCTATGGCATATATGTTTTTATTCACAGCAGAAATGCCACATTTTGTATTGCTGCACATTTTTGCGTGGTGTTGTCTGAATCGACTAACTTTGGGGAAAATGATTTAAAATCTTGTTTGTTCATTTTTTATTTTGAAATTGGATAAGTGAAAGAGAGTAAAGAATTTAAACCTATACAGTCCTGATATGATTTGTTCAGCGTCATTCTTGTTTTTTCCCCTCAAAAGAAGACATGGCCTGCTGTTATTTTTCATGATGAGGTAATAATCACTATTGGTTAATTGTACATTTATTATAAATCATTAGTTTTCTTATTATTTCAATGAGATTAAAATCTCTCTCTCTCTCTCTCTCTCTCTCTCTCTATATATATATATAGATAGATAGATAGATAGATAGATAGATAGATAGATAGATAGATAGATAGATAGATAGATAGATAGATAGATAGATAGATATCTTCATAAATATTTTTGTTTTAACTTGAGTCATTTGGGCCTAGAAATAATTTACTAGTTTACTTGATCACACTTTTCATGCTGATCACATCAATATCTTTTAAACTTCACCCATTACAGTAATTGTTCATTTTAAATACAATATTCAATTTTATGCTAATCAAAATATTGCAAGATAGTAACCTGCAAACTACTCTGCCTATGAAGCCAAAGTATACAAACTACTCACATTAGGCAACTTCCACAGTGTTTAATGTGAAGTGTTATTTGTATAATGTAATTCAAATGTAATTCATTATTGTAACAAGCAAAGACAATGAAACTTTGTTATTTTCACACACTGTATAAAATAAAAGGTAAATGTGTGCATACTGTAAATAATGCTTGGCTTTGTCAGCCTTTAAGTTCACCTGCCATAGAATTGACTTATGACATCATTCTAAACCCATCTTGGTCCAGATGTTTATAAAACAAGTATTTACACTGTGCACAAATGTGTCGAATGTGTTGATTTCTCAAAAATAACTACTTCCGCACACCACTGGACAAAATAGAAATGAGACACCTTTTTGTTTAAGGTATTTATTTAAGGTAAGTGTCACAAAATAAGAATAGAATACATATTGTATTAAGATAACATGTATAAAATATTGTATAAAATAGCTTCCCTAATAGCTTCCTGAACAGACAAGGATAAAATGTACCAACATTTTCCCTTACTGGTTTTTCAAGGAACATTCTGTTAAATATTTACACTATCTTTGTGCTCAGTTTCATGGCAAGTACAAATAACTAAGAAATTCCCTAAAAGTTCATCAATGAGCCAGTGTGGTGTGATATGAACTGAGTGTGGTGGGCACTCTGTGTCGGACCACATTTTAGTTTCAGGCTACCCTTGTCTTGACACTGGGCAGTTGTGTAACAGATGTGGATATAAAGCTGAATCCTGTGTATGCATCAATATAGATGTACATTTAAACAGACCAGCCATTACAACCTCTTTATTTATTTACCTAAAGTAACCACTTCCTCATCACACTGGAAAGAATACAAATGAGACACAGGTTTACCTCAAATAAGTGTCAAATATGAAATATCCACCTAATTAGAATTGAATAAATATTGTATTACGATAATATAGTACAATCGAAAAAGTTTGAGTTATTAATGCCAATCCTTTGTCTTAAACTTATTCTGATTCTTTTATTCTACTGAATAATTTTAACAGTTGCAACAGCGATGAAGTTGTAAATATTTAAAGAATGAATTCCTAGTATGTTAACTGATGCTTATATTGTGTTGAAATATTATTTATTAAGGCGTATCATTTACTTTGTCAGCCAAAGATCTAAGTCAAATTTAGTCGCGCGAACCACGAACTAGTTCTACGTGTTGTCTTTGGGAAGTCCGACTGCGGTTCACGCGTTCACAGCTGTGTTCTGGTGACAGTTAGAAGGTGGTTGTGGTGGTGAATATTTATAGCTCCTTTGTGGTGTATTGTAAACGTTATTAGTTTGCATAGGAAGTGTAACAAAAGCTCTCTCGGGTAAGTTATCGTTTTAATGTTAAACATCTTAGTAAGCGTGGTTTTTCATCAGTAGTTTCTGTGTGCTTTAAGACACTACTGAAAACGTTCACAATTTCATTTCTAAAGCCTAATCGAACTGCAGGTTCTTTTCACCCTTATTTTGTTTTACAGTATTCAGTCGTGTACATCTGATGTATAGGCAAAAACCGTGAAGACAGCCGTGACGTTTCTTGCAGCTGTAAAACGTCATTGAACACAAATGAAAAGTATAATAGAAAGTATAAATAAAGTAGCGTACGGTTACTAATCGACTAATATTTTCTTTTAAACCGACTGTTTAAGACTAAACGGACATATACTTTGCATTTACTTTCTATTTAAATAATATACAAGAATATCGTGTGCCACATATGTGTTTAATTCTACTTCTAATAGTAGTAAGTACTGTAAGTAAACAAACTACGCATGCGTATGTTCTTGTTTGTTGTCATTTGCAATATTTTAATTTTTGAGTTTATCTTTTTAAACTCAAAAAAGTGAGCCTCTCACTTTTCAGTGATCTCACCAGCGTTACTTTGTTTCTGTGTGTTCTCTAGGCACCCACATAAACCTGACATGATTGCCAATACAACTTTGCAGAAACTGAAATCCACTTTTCAGAAAAGAACAAGTACAAAATTGTAAAACTGGATGTACTGGAGGTCCTGACTTCAAATGTGATGATTGTGGCACCTCTGATTATTAAACACTAATCCCCAAAGACAAGTCCGGTTTCATTTCGAGTTGAGACACATTTTTGTTTATTCTTTGTGAACTGAATTAATGACAATGCATATCAAATATTTGAAATTCTTTGTTACAGCCTTAGCTAGTACACTTTGTCTTGTAATTTTATATTCAAAACTAAAGAATGTGACGCAACCTCATAGAGACGGAACTGGAATCTCAACAGCAACTGCAGCTGTCAGAAAAACATTTACGCCAACAACCGATATCAAAAAGAAAGCAAAAAAAGTAAGAGTGTACAAATTTCCTCCACTTACTATTTCTAAAATATTCAGACAAGGTATTCCAAAAAATGGTGCCTACTGGAACAGAAAGCTTCATACTCTCCTCAGGCAGGTTGATGGTGCTGAAAATCAAATGCATGAGGACCCACGCAGCAGGTTTCAGTGTCAGTCTGAGAACTTTGAGTTGCTCCAGACAAACATTGAGGATGTTCAGTCATACCCTTTACTCTATTTGGACTTTCTCAAAGGCATGAACTGTCGAGATCCACCAATTATTATTGATCAGCCTGGAAAGTGTGAGTCAGCGACCAAAGAAGATCAGATTTTTCTAGTCTTTGCTATTAAATCCACTCCAAAGCATTTTGAGAGACGTCAAGCTGTTCGAGAGACTTGGGGAAGAGAAGGGTCTTATAAAAATGGAGTGCAGGTGCGAACAGTCTTTCTCCTGGGTCGATCATCCGTGGATGATCCCAGTCTTGACAAACTGGTTTCATTGGAAGCTCAGGAGTTTAAGGACATTCTAGTTTGGGATTTTCAAGACTCGTTTTATAACCTGACACTGAAGGAGCACGTGTTCCTCAAATGGATGCTGGATAATTGTCCTCATGTATCTTTCATATTTAAGGGTGATGATGATGTTTTTGCCAACACTCAAGCAATACTGAATCATTTGCTATACTTGGAACATGCACAGGCATTATCTTTGTACTCAGGGCAGATCATTTCTAATGCCTCCCCTTTACGTTCCCCTAAAATCAAATATTATGTACCTCGATCTTTCTATGAAGGTCCTTACCCACCTTATGCTGGTGGTGGCGGCTTTCTGTTTTCTGGACACCTTCTCTCATCTCTTTATCATGTTTCTTTTTACATTCCCTTTTTCCCTATTGATGATGTCTACACAGGGATGTGCTTTAAAGCACTTGGAATCACTCCAGTAAGGCACAGTGGTTTTCAAACATTTGACATTCGGAAAGAAGATAGAGAGAATGCATGTGCACACAAGGATCTGCTCCTGGTTCACCAGCGTGACCCCCAGCAGACCATAAGACTGTGGAAGAGTATTCACAGCCCAAAGTTGGCCTGCTAATGTTACTTAGTGATTCACGGTGATTGTGTTCAGTCATTGTGCTTCAACTATGAAACCATAAAACATGTTCCAGTATCCCAGTGTAATTCTAGTTCAAGTTTTGTTCTTAAAATAAATCTGAGGAATTTTACATAATTCCAATAGATTAATTAATATATTAATGAAGTTTTGTTTGCTTTCAGTTAGAATGAAGAGACTCTGCTGTGTGTCATGTATACTGTATATTGTACTTGGTAATTTGGAGCCTGAACGTTTTGCATCAGGTCTTATGTTATATGAATTACCTAACTCAGATAGGTAAACTAAATATTATTTCATTCAAAAAGGATTTTAGGGGCTGATCACATTGTATTTTTATACAGTGCAGTCAGGTGCAATCATTCTTCTACATTTAAGGCACAAAATGTAAAATCTATGATTTTCCTACCTAAAGATAATATTTTTCCCTAGTTTACAATCTATCTATAGTCTATCTGTCTATAAAAAAATCTACAGTCTATTTTTGTGAAGGGGGTTCAATGATAATGAACTGCATTCTGATGAATTATCCCCAGGTGTTTGGTTATTTTATAGATTGTTGTCTTGTGTTGTCTTGATTGTTTGATTTTGATGATCTGTTTGTCTTCACCTGTTGTTTTTAACATTTTCTAAAAAATGAATTAAAAAATAATGAAATGTTACACTCAAGAAGACAAAAAGCTGAAATATTTGTGTTTTACCTTTTGCAGTTAAATAAATATATTTTAGAGTGCAAACCTTCCTGTTTCTTGTAATTTGTAGTTTTAGAATTAAAGAAAAGTCTCCAGTCATCTGAGTGGTCTAATATCTAAGTGTAACCTTTATTTTACACTGGAGCAGGTATGTTGTGCTCACTTATGTCGTTAATCCTAGTAGGTGACACTGTCATCTGCCAAATTAACTCTGACTGGCAGAAAAATGTTTCTACATAAAAATTGCCACTAGGTGTCATTGCAACATAAAAACCTAGGTACCTTAGTGTGGCCGGGAGATGTACACAGGTGGGGGTGGGATTCAGAGTTTGCGAGTTAGAAATACTCCTGTTCTTGTAAATTAGTGTAAATTATACACTAATGCCATACGCTTGACTAATTTATATGATTAGTCAAGCGTATGGAATGAATATTGTTATTAAGAGTTGCGTATTATTACATATTTTGCAAGTTTATACACCAGTGTTTGTGGCTAGATTGTTCAGATTTTTATCCTGTAAGAGTTTTATATTATTCTGACAATAAGAAAATAAGGACAAAGGGGAAGAATGTCAGTGGTATTGAGTTTGACAGGTGATGCATGTGCCTGCCATACCCATAAGAACTTTGCCTTGCAGATGTGTCATATTGACATGTTAAGTTTACTTGCACAGCAGATATAGAGCTTGCATGAAAGCTTTTCCTGCAACATACTTGGTGTGAATTCTTTATCATAATCTCTGGAAATAAGTTTAAAAAATTGTGAATTTAATCCATTAACTAATTAACTAACTAACTTCTGGCAGCATGATTAACATGAAAAAGTATTTTATTATTGATGTTAATAACTAAATAGTACTTTATTATTGATGTTAATAGCTAAAGTGTGAAAACATTTGCAGTTCCTGTCCATATGTAATGGTTTTGAGCACTATGGTGAACTGTAAAATTTTAGAGGTGCCTGCAGGACATCCCCCAAATGTCTCTCTTCAGACCCCTGTGCAAGTTCTGTGCCTCAGTGAGAACCAGGAGAGAAATAGTTTTCACTGTAATAAAAAAGCTCTGGCTATTGCACAGTCTGGCACATCAGGTGACACTGTTGGCTGTGCTTTCTCATTCACACTATCCTGTTTTAGTTCTTGTAATGATATCATGCTTGTCATTTTTACACATACCACATACAGCAAACTACACTACAGTAAACTACACTCAGCACAGCATGAATGATATGTAGATAAATGATGATAAGTATGTACTGTCTTTTTTTGTAATTGTCTTTGCAGGTGCAGTATTTATTGAGTTTCCCATAGACACACTCTATCTTCCATATGGTGGAAACAGAGATTGAAAAAAATGACTGATGGGAAAAATCATTGCATGGTATAAACATCTTCCTGTATTTACACACTTGATCTCCAAATTTCAGAAAAAGCAATAACATTTATGTGGTGTTATTAGTAATGTCCTCCAGTGGGTCTGATAATAATTTTACGCATTTATCTTCAGAATCACTTATCTAAGTTTGCTGGGGCTTGGGATATTTGGGATATGTCCCCACTTGCTGTCCACATCCCCCAGGCCACAGAGGATGCAGTAAAAATCATCTGTGCTGTTAGTACAGTTGTATTTAACATTTTTGATGCAACTGCAAGTATGTGAGGGCAAGATTAGAGCTCAACAAATGTGAATATTATAAGGCATTTGTTAATTGTAAAATACTGTAAACCATGATAAAAAAAGAACGAAAAAGGGTCTTATCTTTTTTAGATCTAAAAGTGTGTGGAGTTAGCAGAGCCAAGAATATTTCACAGATGTTCTGACGAATGGCCACAACGACTGAAAGTAGCAGACAACAAAGAGAAAGCTAGCAGGTGTTCTTTTTCCAGCCTCTGTTGCTACCTTATAACTGCTAATTTTGTCTTGACAGAATGTTTTTACACACTTCAAATCAATACTTCAAGACATATGATTCCTGCATAGTTTGTGTGTTTCATGTTGCTGTCTGTTTAATATCTCAGAATAAAAGCAGATGAGAAGACCGAGAGACATCTGAACCTTCTTAATGTTTTGCACCAGGTGGACAATATGTTAAATAAAAACAGTATCATAGTGGTTGATGCAGGTAATGTTGTTGGCAGCACTGCTTATAAAATGAGGCCACAGGGCCCCTTATGTTGGCTGGACCTGGGATAGAAAATCCCAATAAGCAGTTAATGTTTTTTAGTCTGATTTGAATAAATCTGTCATTAATTAGAACCAACTCTTTGTTGCCACCAATCTTGATCTGTGGTTTTTATTTGCACCAGGGGCTTTCACAACTTAGTGGAGGGTTTGGAGCAAAGCTTTGTCAGCCTGACAAATAGGAATAGGAAATGCGTTTGAATGCTGTTTCATGTAGACTTGAACCTCATTTAGCAGCTCTGTAACTGTTTAACCTGGTTATATCAGTCACTTGAATCTTAGGCTAGTGGTTCTGTGTAATGTGAACATAGTGCCGTTTGTCCCATTGAATTAAATATCTGTTTCCATGTGACGTACAATGTTTTGCCTACAGGTATAGATCATTTACAGTGATGGCTCTCTTGGATACAGCGTAGCTGAATTTGATACGTTCACATGCCACAAGGTCTGCCCACCATAAATTCCATGACACTCCCCACACACAAATAACTGACAATGTCAGCTTAGATATTCATTTAACACTAATTATTTACAACACACAGTTCTTTTTACAGCTTGAATTTTAGAATGTATTAAATTACTTTGTATTATACATTTATTATAAAGTTATTATATTATATAGTAAATTATATATAAATGTATGCATAATCATGTGTCTGTGATTGTATGAAACGTATCCACCTGCCAGACAGCAGTGTGACAAACAGGTAGTGAGCAGGTTGAGTGCAGTCTTTGAATACCTTGCAGTCCCTCCTCAAGTAATGTGTTTAGTAAATGCCCTTTAAGGCCAGCAGCTTGTGTCCAGTGATGAGTGCTCTGCTCAGGTTAAGTTAATAGGTTATTCTGCTCTCTGCACACAAAATCCCCCTTACTAAACGTAGTTGTCTGGACAGTTTAATATTTGTAAGGTTCTCCACTTAGTTATCCATTAACTTATTAACAATTTCATGTGTTACTCTCACATTAGTGGGAAGCTGATATCTGATCAATAGGTAAACAGTTTTATAAGAGTTGAGAGTAGAGGAAAAAAAGACCAGAATAGAGAATGTTATCTTGTGTGTCTGTTTGCATGAGCCTATAAACCCTAGATGCTTCATTTACTCTGGGCACATCACAACTTCTCCGAAATAGTGCTCGCTGTGCCATTAACCCATTTACTGTTTTATGGTAGACAGCATTTGAATGAGAACATTTCTTACTTTCACTAAAATTATATATACTTTTTAAGTTTTCCAGCAGAGCTTGAATATCACACAAACACTTTTAATGTTTCATTTATCAGACATAATATTTATTTTTTAAAATTGCAGGGTTGAGTTTCAAAATTCACTTTAGAAATAGATAAAATTATTTTAAATTTATTTAAATATGCAGTGATTCAGGCATTCAGACAGTTTTAATCATTATCCAATTGAAACAACTTACAAATTGCACACCTCATATCAAATAAGCAATAGTTTTTTTTCCAGGAACTGTGCCACCTGCTTGTGTAGAGTGTAGACATTTATGGAGAAAAACCTTTTTGAGTGACCCTTTTTTTATTTATTTTTTTTAATTTTGTTCTAACAAATTGTGTAACTTAAATGCACTGTTTAGTTGCTTGGGAACAAACGTGTCTGTCAAATGCACAAATGTAAAATGAATTAAGCTGTAGAAATATTGTTATTTGGTGTTAATTCAGCTAATGTTAGGTAATTAATTAATGTTAACAAATGTAAACTTATTGTAAAGTGATTTTGTTTATTTTTAATTTTGGTGGATATCAAACATGCACTGTCACCCATTTACTCATTTACAGTAGTTTAAATAGTAATAGATGTGATATTTTTATATCTCTGTAATGTGCAAAGGTAAATGCGCACGATATGGCCATAATGCAGTGTGTGTGTGTGTGTGTGTGTGTGTGTGTGTGTGTGTGTGTGTGTGTGTGTGTGTGTGTGTGTGTGTGTGTGTGTGTGTGTGTGTGTGTGTGTGTGTGTGTGTGTGTGTGTGTGTGTGTGTGTGTGTGTGACTGATGAATAAAGCCATGATGAATATGGCCGCATGGAAATCCTGTGCAGCGTTCACAGACGAATTCGCAGAGCACAGTCTCTGACAGGTACTACATTGAAGGCTCATCTCACTTATTTAAGGCCTCCCCGTATAGTCGGTGTAAGCAATACAGGGATGGACTAGAGACGTATAGAAAACGCCACCCATAAAAAGTAAGTTTTTGCATGTAGAAAGTGAGTTCCTGTATTGTTTTGTTTGTCATTCGAGAACTGTTTTGTTAGGTTACATCTGACATCATATCGTCATTTCACTTTGTTAATTCGGGTAAGTCATGAGTCCTTTTTTTAAAAAGTTAAAATAAATTTGTGATTCTTTTACTACTTTTTGTTTTATTTTGCTGCTGTCTCTGTGGTTTTAGTAATCTGCGTTTATATTTAATCGGGTACAGTTTAGTGTAATTCATTTATTTAATTTAGATGTATTTTCTGTTAGCGATTATCTTATCATTTGAAAATATCTATAACATAATTTATGTATAACAACAGCTTAATAATAGCCTAAATGCTAAATCTGTACTGTGTTACATATGGAACAAAAGCAACAGGTGAGTCAAAACTTCACTGAAATGAGTTAACAAAAAACAACTAAAATATGTTAGATTATGAAAATTGTATTAACAATCTTAATGTTATTAGTTATTATTGTTATAACAAAACAATCATCTAGCTTTTTTTGTAAATAATAGATAATTGTAACCACGGACTTTAGTTAGCCTGTTAGCTTGCTAGCTGAAAGAGTTCTTGGCGTTATGGTTTGTGTTTGTTGCTGTTTTCGGTCATCGATCATCATTGATTTGTCTTGTTCTTGAATCTATCTGACATGTGGTTGATCTGAAAGAGTAAAAAACAAAATAGATTTTACATATATATTTATCTAGATCACTCTATGCACAGGAATATAATGGGAACAACAGAACAACATGACTGTGTAATAGTGCACAGGAATAGAACTTAATTATTATCTAAATTACAACTTGCAGTGATAGGTTTTTATTTGTATCGTTGTCTGTCTGTTCATTCACCCATATTGCAGTTGTTCAGTTGTTCAAATTGAACATTTGTTCATTGGTTGTGTTTAGAAATACATTGCATTGATTTAATAGACACGTATTTATATATTCTTGTTTTGTAGTAGTCGAATGGCCTCTGTTCTTACAGTAAAAACAGAAAAGCGTTCTTCCCTGGAAACTGAAGATGGCGACACTCTGGCTAAGAAGGCCAGGTATGAAAACCGCAGATGTTCATGTCTTGCTTTGCTGCCAGCACAATCCCAGGAAGAGTCAAATGATCTTTAAAGCTGTGAGCTTATTGCTTTCTACCTAGTTCTTATACAAATGCAACACTTCTAACACTTATTTTTTCTTCTCTTCTTTTCGTCTATACCTCTCTATTTAAAAAAAAAAAGTGGGGGGAACAACTGCACTTGTTTGCTTACTCTATACTAGTCTAGGGAAAATGCTACCATGCTTATAAGATTGGTTGGTTTTTTCAGTTGATGCACGATTTCTATTGTTCCTTCATTTTTAAATCACTTTGGATAAAAGCGTCTGCTAAATGCATAACTGTAAATGTAAATGTGATTATTTAAGACACACTGTGAAGCATGGCTGCGCTTACTTGTAGGAATAATCTCAACATTAAGTTTTCTGTGCATATTCCTGATAAACTAAATGAATAAAGCTAAATTTCCAATAAGCATGTACATATCTTTTCGGTGTCCATCTTTCAGTACATATACATGTTTGTTCTGAACCTTCCTCTGCTTACTGCAGGAAGTTATTGCCCAGCCTGAAGACCAAGCGGGCCCCTGAGCTGGTGCTGGTCATCGGCACAGGGGTGAGCTCAGCTGTGGCTCCTCAGGTGCCTGCATTGCGCTCCTGGAAAGGTCTGATCCAGGCGCTCCTAGATGCTGCCAATGACTTTGATTTGCTGGAGGAAGAAGAAAGCCGTCGTTTCCAGAAAAGTTTGCAGGAGGACAAGAATTTGGTGCACGTTGCTCATGACCTCATCCAGAAACTGTCACCGGTAAAACCTTTCTGCCTTTCTGTTGGTGGTGTTGGCAGATTACATATCAAAGCACATTATAACTCATTTACCCCGTGGTGGAAGTAACAGAGATTCACTGTGGGGAACCTAGTTAAGGAAATGTTTTATATTTTCAATTTCTAGGTGCTGAAATTCCACAATATTTGAATGCTTTTATGTGGCTAAAAGGTGAAAATTCTCTACGTTTTGAATTAGAATGTCATGCACTATTGAAAGTAGACTATCACTGAAGTCCCCCATTTCCAATCCAAGCGTTAATGATATGCATTTATATCACTTATTCATACCATGCAATGTTAGAATTTATAATCATTTTTCATTTATAAGAGTGGTTGATGTATTACTGTGGCTGTTAGTGAACAGCGCTGCTTCACCTTATTTACATGTTAGTTCTATAATAACAAATCTAACTAACAAATTTAACAAAGACTAACTAACTTGGTCTTATATATGGTCTTATTGTGGAGTTTAATCATCCCGAGTTGTTTATTATTGCAGGTTGCAATGCTTTGGTGTAAAGGTATCAAATCTCCACAGGCCACAACAGTTTACTAAGTTGAGTGACTTCTTAGTCTGATGTAAGACTCTGTGGATCAAAGGACCAGTTGGAGATCAGGGATGAGAAGACATTAGTGTAATCTGAATATGCCTGCAGAATTCACACCTCCAGAACAACATGCATAATTATGCACAATATTGCATAATTGACAACATGCAATATTAACATAATTTTTAGTTACATCAGAACTTGACTTGTGCTGAAACAAGCTTGATATGACATTTTAGAGGATGACCCACAATACATAGCAAAGTATATGAATTTCTACAGTTACTTGAGATGTGGAGGTGGTACTGTAGTAATTGTTCTCTTCCTCTGGACGTAGATTCCTGCAGTGGCACAGAGCTGTAGTCTGTACAGTCATTGTAGCTTCTCGGCGGGTAATCTCACCATAGCAAGCTATTTATAGCAGTGTCTCTCCTTCTCTCTTATCCTTTCTCTTGTTTTCCACGTCTTTCTGCCACACTATAAGAGAATAACTGCAGCTCAGTGTAATGAGATTTTGGTAACACCCTGGTAGACATAATGCTAATAATCCCTTGGAACCTTAGTAACCACATAGTAACACCATGGCAACCACTTTAGCAGTGTGGTTGTGAGTTTTAGATGAGTCTTGATAATTCTTTACAATCATAGCCTAAACATGTAAGCATGTACTATGTAGTATGTACTATCTACAGAGAGTCCTAAGGTACTTTCTTATTGCTTATTCTCCCTGACCTGCTGTGTATACAATGTATGTGCAGTAATGAAAGACATGCTGTTGTTATTTAAACACTCAAGTTCACTCAAATGAACTCACTCAAATGAACTCAAGTTCATTTGCTTTAGAATCACCTCAGTTTCCCTGTATGCTCTTATTCTCTGCAGCGGACAGGGAACGTACGTTCCACCTTTTTCAAAGACTGCCTCTATGAGGTGTTTGATGACCTGGAATGCAAGATGGAGAACGCTGGGAAGCATCTCCTCCGCTCAGTGCTGCAGCTGATGGAGAGTGGCGCTCTGGTCCTCACCACCAACTTTGATAACCTGTTAGAGATCTACGCCGCCCACCAAGGAACCAAGCTGGAGTCTCTGGATCTCACAGATGAGAAAAAGGTACCAGCTATGTTCACCAGCAATGTATCATCACCACAGTCAAACTTTGACATCATGATTCTAACTATGTCTTTGGACATTTATAATGGTTTACCTTAAGATCCTTACCATTATTTCTCTGGAAGAATGAGGTAGGAAAAAACTTTGAAATTTGAACGTGGTCTTAGTCACAGCAGTTTTTGTAATTGCTCCTCTTAAATAGCTTACATCAGCGACATGATGTTATACAGGTTTGCGTCATTGGGCAGGTTTTTTAGTCTATGACTGAACCGTGTTTGTATTTCAGAAAGTGGAATTACCTCAGAAATTACTGAAATATGACTGGTACTTACCAATTGGAGATAAGATAATAAGAAAGTGTGTAAAAATACTCAACTTTAAAACATAAAATAAAGATGATCTCTTAAATACAATGTTTGCTATTTCTGCCTTGACAGACAGTTTTTAAATGGTGTTGGTTTAGTCAATGGGTTTATCTCTGTTTGCTTTAAGCCATAAACTTTCTTCAGCACAAAGTGGTGAAAGCTCGAGCTGTTAGCCATAAAACCAGCCTTATGGTTCCTTGTTAAGCGTCATGTGGTGCATTAGTGCATGTAAGATCTGTTGTACCTGACCTAAAGGGCACTCTGACATACAGGTGACAGCATGTTCAGTTCCCTGCCTCTTTATTCATCAGGCCATGTGGTTTTCCATAGCGTGGCCTTTAGGCAAGGTGTTTATGCACCTTTTCCATCAGACACCTCTTGATTAGAAGCTCACAGATGTTATGAGCAGCTGCTGGTGGGAACCGGACTGAGAGCAGTGGAGTATGAAATGCGTCTGTGTGTGTATGCAGGTTCTGGAATGGGCACAGGAAAAGAGAAGGCTGAGCGTGCTCCACATTCACGGCGTTTACACCAATCCCAGTGGCATCGTGCTGCATCCTGCTGGCTACCAGAATGTCCTGAGGAACACTGAAGTCATGGTGAGGAAATATAAAAAATGATGTCACACTATTGGCGATAACTATGTCCTCCACCCTAGTGAGTTATGAGGGCACTTCTGTTTTCAAACGATAATGTGTTCTGTTTGTGACAAAGAAGTTTCTTATTACACATTGTTTAGTCTTTGAATTATGATGTTATGATGGCCGTATCAGCAACATTTAAACTGGTTTTATTAATCAGTTTGTTAAACGAGTATTTCTTCCAAAAATAAAAACAATTCTGTCCTTACATCTCTCATAATGCACCAAACTCGCATGACATTCTATCTACTGTAAAACGTAAATAAAACAGGGGCTTAAATTTGGCCTGAAACAACTTGCATAACTTTTGATGCCTGTATTTGCAGAGGGAGATCCAGAAACTCTACGAAACCAAGTCATTCGTATTCTTGGGCTGCGGCAGGACAGTGGATGATACCACCTTCCAGGCCCTGTTCCTCGAGGCGGTCAAACACAAGTCCGACCTTGAACATTTCATGCTGGTGCGGCGAGAGGATGTGGGGGAGTTCAAAAAGCTTCGTGATAACATGCTGGACAAGGGCATTAAGGTGATTTCATATGGAAACGAATACGCCGACCTTCCCGAGTACTTCGAGCGGCTGGCCAATGAAATCTGCAACAGGGAGGTGGAGCGAGAGGTGGTGACCAATGGTTGGGGTAAGAGATCTCTGCAACCAATTTGCATAAAAGCCAGAGGTGTAAGAGAAAGTCAGTTTTTTTAAATCAGAACTGATTCTATGTTCAATTCAAATCATGGTTTGAGCATGTGCCAATGTGTTCTAAAATTTGACTTCCCATGGAATTGTCATTCTCTTGTCATTCATGGAATTGTTTTTGTCACAGTCACTGTTAAATTTGATTATGCAGGGTAAAGGTTGTCCATCTTTGTCTAAACAAAGTGAATTTGCTAGAATGTATTTTTCTCGCACACACTCATTATTTGTAATTTGTTAAAAACTCGCAGCCCATCAGAGAATCAAGTTTTACACACCCTTAATATCTGTTCACCTTTTATCGATTTGTTACCTTTCCCTCTTTAGGATCGCCTATCTCACAAGGTGAAGATAACCAAAATGGCTTTTTGACCCAGAAGAACCTTCTGCAAGGTTAGGACAGCTTTTGTGTTGCCTTGTTGACCAACTTGCATGCTCAAGACATTCTGGCCATTTCAATATAGCATGACAACACCGTTATTCCCATTCTTCAGTGCATACTTTTAAAAAAATAGAAACATAGACCTGAATGCAGCAAACGGGACATTTTTGCTTTATGCTAAACACACCTTTACACTGTGAGCTTCTTCTGTGTGCCTGAGGCCATGTATATTGTGGCTACCCATGATGAATTCCTGTTGTAATAAGATCTTCACTCTTCCTCTCTTCCCGTCCAGACTACCACTCGTGACACAAGTGGCAGTCTGAGAACTTTTCAGAGCTCCAGAGTTAAGTCACTCCCGCTTCCTCTCAGGTCTGGTATGACTAGACCTTCACGCACAACAGATTCTGATATTACTGTCTTTAAAGTGAGTGATGTCATTGCGGTTTTCCTTCATTAATGGAAAGAGAAAGCAGTTAGAGAAAATACCACCAAAGAAATGCCAGCTATGAAATGTGGTTGCCATGGGCTAAACTGTAGGGTAAATTTAACAGTGCAGACTCATCTCCAATGCAGCATCTCCATTTTTAAGAACATCAGCAATATCTGACTGATCAACGAGTGGATCTTATGAAGAATCTCAAGAATGGGCTGAATCATATTTTAACCCAAAATCAAAGGAAAAGTAAAAAAAATACATTTTGCAATAAACATTTATTGAAGAGCCTATTTTTGCATTGTGTGCATTATTTGTAAGACACTTAAGCACAATGTTTATTTAGCACATTGCAATAAAGAGAGTAAGTATACAAGTATTTCGGAAGTATTACCAAACATGAATTGGTCTTAAAATTGGCTTCATTTTAATGTTTTTGCTTCCTTGTGATTTTGTGGTGAAATATGAACATTTCTTGGCCACAGTAGTAAATCTGATCTCCAACTAGAAAGAAATGCAATAAATGTCTCGTCATGATGACAGATGAATGAATCAAAATATTTGCATGTGATTTCTCAGGCTATATTTAGAAGAATCTAAGCTTGTCTGTACATATGTGAAATATTTCGAAACATTTTATTGCACTTTGAATTATTTTTTGTTCAGTCTTAAGTGCTAAAGCCACTTAAAAGATATGTAAAGTTGTTTATTAATGTTTTTTAGTACAGTTATCCTGTTTCATTGTCACTGTCCAGAAATGTCTTAGGTATTATACTATACTATTTATACTATACTATTTTAAAATAAATAATTGTTTGATACCAGATGTGCTTCTGTCATTATTTCCAGGGCAATGCTAAACTGTCATATATCAGGGACTCTCACCCACAGAGGCCAAATATAGCAGAAGTATAATACTTCTATAAAATCTACTAAATATAATGTCACATTTTCATGAAGTATGGTTTTATATTTTCATACCTTGTAGCTAAAATAGACTAATGGCACAAAATATTACAAGTTAATACAAGCCATTCTAGAAGCTTTGTTTAGGAAATATCACACATTCTCAAAGAACAAGAAATGCCTTGTAATGCCAATAAATGCCTCTTGCCTTTATTTTAGCGCTATTAAAAAAAGCTTTGCAGTCTTTTTTATGCAGTTTTGCAGAAAATAGTCTTCCCAGCTTTATAATGGCATTGTTAGGGTAGATCTATATTATAAATATCATTCAGTACTCTGAATGATACCAGTAGGTAAAAGTGTCTTCTGAAAATTAAAACAGTATGTTTGTAAGAAAAAAGAATAATGTTTTGGTTGTGTTCGATCGATACGAAAATCAATTGTGATTAACATAATTGTTATGCGTTTTCGAAAAACTGTCAACTGACAACTCAAACTTTTATTTGATTTAAGATTTTCTGACGTGTGAATTTCTTTTTTTTCTTCTCTTGACTTTTTTGTCTGAACATTAACGTAGCAACTACAGACTTTTTATTTGTTAAAACCCACTTCCGCCCGTAGCTTGTAATGTGCTGTGGTTTCTGTTTTCACTCCTGCTCAGTTGGCAAGATGGCGTCAGAACCGAACAAGACAGAAATTCTTACCATTTTTAAACGGCTGCGCTCCGTTCCCACAAACAAGGTAACCGGAGAAATGTTGCTCAGATATATGTGTGACCATATTAGTTACCGTTCTAGTGTATTTAGAGACACAAATATGTGTGTTTTAATTGGGATTACGTGTCATTTGTCTGCCCTTAAGCCGGGTGTGATGTGGCCTGTCTGTTTCATCTGTGTTGTCAAACGTTTACAGCCAACATTTGACTTGAAATACAATAAAGTAACAAACTATGAAATACTAATAATAGCTTATTAACCAGTTGTAAGGACCAAACTAGTGTATTAAAGAGATGAGTTGATTGCCGGTTTGGCTGAGAATGACGCAGTGGGACTGGAAAATAAGTCATCCTATAATAATGTACTGAGATAAAGTCTTACTTGTCAACTGCCTACACAGCTATTTGGTTCCCAAAGACTGACCTAAGCGATTTGTGTATTTAAAAATGTCTGAAACGTGCTATTATAATTGTCGTGAAAATTGAATTCGTGTTTTTCCTAATGTTTTAAATAGGAATGTGCTCAGAGTATCCATGTATTAAACATTACGTAATGTTTGTTAATGATTAGTCAATGAAAGTTACTGTAAATTGTTTCCAGTTTACCCAAGTATTCTAAGACTACAGGACGTACATATTTTGACTTCTGTTCTGTCCAGTCGTGAACATGTTGGAAGCAGATGGTTTAACAATTTACAGCCTACCTGCTGTCTGTTTGTAACTGAAAGTGTGTTTAAGGCTTGTAATAGGTTTACACAACACTGAAATATAACCTGGAAATATCAGAATGGAAGTAATGGAAATTAACTTTATTTGTTAGGCCTGCTTTGACTGTGCTGCTAAGAATCCAAGCTGGGCTAGTATTCCATATGGTGTGTTTCTGTGCATTGACTGTTCTGGGATACATCGCTCGTTGGGTGTGCACTTAAGTTTTATCAGGTTTGTATGTCTCTCTTTCATTCTGTTATACTGTCACGCGAATGTCTATCGAGGTATTCAGTCATGCTGTTTTGTATTTTATTAACATAGTATATATACTATGAAATAATGAAACTTTTAAATTTTGGCACTAATCTGAATTGCTTCATTACAATTTACATCACATCTGCTCGTATTACTAGACAATTTGTTATATTTGTTATAATCACAATGGTGTGTTTACTCATAATCACATCTAAAACATTCCTACTTAGACTTGATAATAATTTACTAGTAGAATTAAGGTGTCTTACATGGCAAGACTTTGTAATCTTTTCAGATCTACAGAGCTGGATTCTAACTGGAGCTGGTTTCAGCTGAGATGTATGCAGGTTGGAGGCAATGCAAATGCGGTTGGTTCTCCCTCTTTCTACCCCATGATAGTGTCTGTAATATTTTTAAAATTTCTTGTGAATTATACACTGCCACAAGTAATTGCTAAAGCTTGTGAAATTTCCTCCCTGCTTTCCACACAGATGGCGTTTTTCCGGCAGCACGGCTGTACCACTAATGACACCAACGCAAAGTACAACAGTCGTGCAGCTCAGATGTACAGAGAAAAGATTCGTCAGCTTGCAAATGCCGCACTCTCCAAATATGGCACTGATGTGAGTATATAAACTGTGCTTTCTAAGCATCGTCACACGCCAGATATTGATCTTTGTTGTTTCTCTGTGCAGTTTTGGTATCAAGCCAATTTATCGCCTTGGGCATTTTGTATCAATTCATTCTTGGTGGTTAATTTTTATAGTACTGTGTAATTGGCACTTGGTTAAAATAGCATTTAATTCATTCATGTTGTGTTTTGTGTATTGGGATTATTTATCTTCAGTGGCCTCTGTGTGCAGCTGTGTTTGTGATATGAACAAAAGTTTAAACTACTGTCAGTGAGCAAACTACATGTCACAGCAGTGTTTAGGAGCTTTGCTTTCCCACACTGGCAGGTTATGTAATCCTATCAGCCACCCGGTATGTCTGAAGCGCTGCATTCAGGACATTGATTTTGATTGTTATGTTTTAACCTTCTTTCTCACTGTTTAGCTGTGGATCGACAGCTCAGGCTGTGCTCAACCAACACCTTCAGAAAAGAAAGAGACTGACTTCTTTGACGAACACACACAGGTAGGAGACACACAGTGTTGTCACTGCGATACCCTTAACAATGTGTATAGGAGTTGTATCGTGGGAAAAAAGCTTTCTTTTTTTTGGTGTGTGCTGTGTTGACATCCTGTCAATCTCTTCCAAGTTTCCATACTAGTCCAACAAGACATTTACTATACATTTGTGTTTGGCAAAAGCTTTTATCTAAAGCCCCTTACAGATCATACAGTTTTTACATTTTATCAGTATGCATGTTCCCTAAGAACTGATCCCACAGCCTGTGCGCTTCTAACACAATTTTCCACCAACTATACTACAGGAATACTAAAAGAGCACTACACTAAAGCTGTTTATTAAAAAGTTTGTTTAGAAATCATTATGGTTATGATGTCACAAACATAAGAGCATTAGTGTATGAGTGCCCATATTTACATGTTGATGGGGCACTATTACTCTTTTTGCATGTGATGAGGTACAGTAGCAAAAATGGATGTTTTAATAAATTTCTAATGCCTCAAAAATGTGGAAAATGGTCATAGAAAAACCTAATTGTAACAGTTTTGTGTACAAGAATAAGCCTGATTAACAAAGCGTTAAGGTAATGCACATATGTTTGTTTTCATCTTGATTTGTAAAATAGAGCCATTTTGTTGTACCTGCAGCCTGCCAACAGCTGGGACATGGCGTCGCCATCCCTAGGTGATCAGAACGGAGCCATAACAATAACCCCTCAACTGCAGCAGAGTGCTCCTAAGAGTTCTGAAATCACCAGTCCCCGTGAGTACATACTATCCATACTTCTCATAACACATGCAGACATTTAAACAACCACATTGTTTCAGATCTGCCTGCACAAATACATGCAATATTTAATTAAACCCTAATCTAATGTTCATGTGATTCAGAGTCTGAAGAAGGGCCAAGCATTGAGGGTCTGAGCACAAGTCCTAAAGCCACAATAGGTGAGTGTTTATTTGATTGTGTGTCTAGCTGATAAAACATTCAGGAGAAATTCATTTTCTCAGAACACCCCCTTTATTTCATCATTTCAAATCTCTTTTTGTTTTGTATGGGATCAGATCAAGAGATATTAATAAGTCCGATAAAACAGTCCAAAATCAATTTCCTCCAATTTATTATTGAGCTTTTTAAGCTTATATTCTAAGTAAAGTCTATGTGTGTTGTGTTAATGTAGAGAACTCTATGAGATTGGCATCTGATGAGCCACAACCTCCTAAAGGTGATTTTAAGCTTTGATATTGCTGGTTGCCTATTGACTGATGGGAAAGCAGCAGGATGGTTCTGCGCTTGACTGACCCTTGATTGGAGTGTGTGTGCAGCTTTGACCCCACCCCTTCCTTTTTAATATCACTGCAGAGCTGGTCACTCTCTTATGCCTTCCCCCTTAAGTGCTCCTAACTAACTCCTAACTAAGTGCTCAGTCTTCTTTTTTTATATCAAGGATTTGGGCCTATTTATTGCCTTTCTGGCAATATAATTGAATTAGTTGGCTATCTTGATTGCTTTTAGCATTAATGTATTCAGTAATCATGTCATTTGTAGCAAAGGTAAAAGTTAGGTTTGTGAAACTAAAGTTATCTGGTGCGTTTGTCTGTTACCAGGTATATTTATTAAAGTTGAAAAATGGGTGTGTTTGATATATTGATGTTAATTAAAATATGAATCATTAAAATACAATTAAAACGTCAATGGAGATTACGGAGTCTATGTATCAGAATAGCTTAACCTAGTTTCTATGCATATATTTTTGATGGTTACACTAATGACATTATGCTGATAGAAAAAAATGTAAAGTTCTTATAAAATTCCCTTGGACACTCAGGACTCCACTGCCCAGAGACTCTCACAAGGTATTTCTCAAGCACACTCTCTGGAGTGACACATGTAATGAGATTGCAGTGGCTTTTCAGTGTTGGTCAGAATGCTGTAGGCATTCATTTCTTGGCTCATCTTTATATTGGAATGACATTCTTAGATCTATTCTTTAATGGAGGTCTGTAGCTTAATTTTGCTCAGTTTTCGTGAAAGGACTATTGATCACTTGAAATTGAATAATTTTATTGCTTTTGTTCAATAAAACCATAAACATTGAGTCAGACTTGAAAAATTTTGTTCAAATAATGGAGAGATAATGTCCCTTCCCCAGTGCCATCTGCAGCCAATCAGAAAGAAGCATATGGTCAACTATCTTGGTTTGATAATCTAATTGCTTGTGTGTAGGTGTGACCTCTTTCCTTTCCCCAGCTTTGCTGTCATGATATTTCTAAGGGCTGTTTCCTCCCTTGACATGCACTAATGATCTGGAGATGGTATTTTCTCTCAAATAACCAGGCGACTGGAGGAGTTGTCTTGCTTTTTCTGACAAGCTGTTTTTTGCTGTTTGATTTCAGAAGTGAAACCCTCTATCATTGGAAAGAAAAAACCAACAGCAGCAAAGAAAGGGGTAAGTAAACAATCTGTGCTGAAAGTCACTTCCTCTTAAATGAATTTTAATCAGATTATTCAGTGTGCATCTTTGACCACAAGGTGGCAGATTTGCAGCACCGAGTATATAATAGAGGCTGTACAGACACTAGATGGCTGCCTTAGCTTCGAGCCACATTCTGGCGTTACTTGCAGCCCTCACCGTTATTTAATACATGAATTTGACTAATGTGTGCCAGTAGAGCTACAAATGAACATGTTTTAGAGGACCTCCTACTTTGTTAGCATTTCAGAGCATTCTTGAACCACACCAACCAGTTCTGAGATTATTAACATTACATTTTGTAGTTAAAAAGTATTTACTTTTTTGTGTGTCAAGTATTAGAGTTCCAATATTAAATTATGGTTTAGAGTTAAAACAAGTTTGTCTTATGTGTAATTTGATAGATAATTCTGACGTTTTATTTCAGCTTGGTGCTAAAAAGGGTCTTGGTGCCCAGAAAGTGAGCAGCAAGAGCTTCAGCGAGGTGGAAAAACAGGCCCAGGTGGCTGAGAAGATACGAGAGGAACAGGTTGCTGAGGCTAAGAAACAAGCCGAGGAGTCCATGTGAGTTTCCACACACCACAGCTCAGCCACTCTCAGTCATGTAGCACTGGACCATCATGTAGCACTGGACAATTCCCCCTCCCTTTAAAAGATTAAATGGTCCACCATGTATTTGAGGAGATTGTTGGATCTTCTAGCGGTGCAATCAGAGCTGTATCTCCAGCAGGAGTTCTGATTACCGTCCCCTGTTACTCACAGAGTGGCTTCAATGAGACTGGCCTACAAAGAGCTTGAGATCGACAGAAAGATGGAGGACAAGAAGCTGCGGAACCTGGAGGGAAAGAAGAAGGAGCAGGCAGAAAGGTTGGGCATGGGATTCGGGAACAGGAGGTAAAGATGCATCCATTAAATTGTTGTCACCTTAATTGCGTTACTGCAGTCATGCTTGACATCAATGTTACCAGCAGATTATTAACCTGAAACATCATAACCCTGAGTTTGGGGTGTGTGTTATACTGCCATACGATACGTTCATCTTTTCGTATTGGAATTTTGTATGGGAAAGTTCACCTCACATTTTCTGAACTGCATCCTTGGTCGTCCACAGTGCCGTCTCTCACTCTGTGATGGCCGAGATGCAGGTAATCGAGCAGGAGACACCGGTGGGAGTCAAATCCTCCACTCGCTCCAAGCTGGACATGTTTGATGAGCCTGGGTTCACCTCTGGACCCCCAAAGTATGTTTGTGGCTGGAAGTGCGTTTGACAGCTTGTATAACTCAATAGACAGAGCACGTACCTAGACCCTGTTAAGTGTATATTGTGTTTCATTTATTGTTGCTTTTCATTGTCAGGTACAAAGACAACCCTTTCACATCAGGAGACAGCTTTGGGTCTCGGTGGGACAGTGATACCGGATCATCTTTCTCCTCCTGGGCACTGGAGAAGGAGGAGCTAAAAGACAGTGAGGTCACAATCTCGAGCATCCAGCCAATTGGAGAAAGGTTTGTCTTTCTATTCAGCAACATCTGATTTGATTGGTGCCAGTTTTACCAACCACCAATGGCGTGCCATCTTAGGTTGCCCAGCCGACGAAAGCCTGATGCATCTGTGGCAGTCACGGAGTCCAGCGAAGCTCGTCAGAAGTTCGCCAATGCTAAAGCGATCTCATCAGACATGTTTTTTGGCCGGGAAAGCAATCCAGAGGTACCATAAGCCTGCTATAGGCAGCCCTTATTACATTCTCTGAGTTCTGAGTTTTAACTGGACTTACTTTGTAAGTGTCAGTTATTTCTAAGATTGTTTTTTTTTCTCTCCTTTAAAGTATGAGGCAAAGACTCGTCTGGAGGGCCTGTCTGGGAGTACCTCCATCAGTTCTGCTGATCTGTTTGGTGAAGGCAGCGTCCGTCCCTCAGGTAAACATGTCTGTCTTCAGCTGTTCTGTATTACCAACACATTTTCTAGCCAGTTTTCGGACAAGCTGTATTAGAAAAGATTGTGATTATAATCACAAATATTTATTAAATTGATGGAGATTAAAAACTTAATCAAATGTTCTATGGATCACCTATTAATGATATAAGTTGTTGAATAAATGTTGTGAAACGGTAAATATGTATATGCCTGTGGCAGCACGAGTTTAGCTTTTTTTATGCGTATTAATGCACCAGGTTGTTACAGACTACTAAAATACACGCATTGTAGTTTCATTAAAATTGCATTAATAAAAAAAGCCATGGGAGTCTATGCTAGCAATTCTGCAGTGATTTTACTCTAACAACCATTACTGGTACAATCCCTAACTCACAGCCCATGTTAACCTAATGTTGCATAGCGTCTGCCTTGGGCAATTAATGAAAGTATTAATCAATTTCATGGCTTGAAGTCTTCTGTTTTTTTTACTTGAGCATGATGAATGATTTTTGTAATGTTTTGTAATGCTACTTGATGCAAAAGCAATTGAGCTTGACTGTATATTGTCACGTTGTCCCTGTAGGCTCATCAGGGTTTGATAATGTGCTTCCCTCTGGTCCAGACATCGCCCAGTTTAAGCAGGGTGTGAAAACCGTCGCAGGGAAGATGGCAGTGCTGGCTAATGGGGTCATGAACACCATCCAGGTGAATGCACCTGACAACACACCGCACCTCTGATATGACTTCAGCTATATTAACCATTCATCTGTTGCAGGATCGCTATGGATCTTACTGACAGAAATGCTTTAGACTGAAATGGAAGTTGCATTAAACAGGACGCCCCTCACTGTTGTGCAGATCTGGTCTGTCTTACATGAATGAAGCAATCCGCGAGGAAGACGAAGGCCTGGGTCTTTACCCTGACCACTAGACACTCTGGCTACAGTATTTTAACTTCTGTTTTCAAGACTTGTTTTATTTTGAGATAACAAGCACTGGAAAGAGTGTATAGTTTTTTTTTCAGAATCATGGTGCTTTGTTTTGAACACCAATCCTGTTTTCTAAACCATGCTTGGTCTTTGATTTCAAATAGTTATAGCTTATTATTTTAAGTATTTTTTTCTAAATTAAATGTAGAACATTTACTGACATGTCTGACATGTTCTTTTTGTATTTTAATGACATAAGAAGACAGCAGTCAATATCATAGTGATTCCCTTATGATATATTTATATATTTTTCACCCATTTATACCCAAAGCATTTTACAATTACATTATTTTGTTTTGGTGACTGTCTTTTATCTGGTGTTATCCTTTGCTTAAGGTGATTTGACATCCTCATTAAGTTCAATTTTAAGGGATGTTAAAATAACGGTGATATTGTGCAATATGTCCTGGCATTTGACATCAAGGTATTTGACAGGACACAAGAAGTTGCCTGTGGACACAGCAGGGTTTGAGTGCTACCTGGAAAGTAATCGCTGTCGTGTTTGCTTGACCAGTGAGATTTTGACCAATTTGTTTTGCATGCTAGCACAGACAGAAGACACTGGTGTATGTTAAGTTTCTAGCATTCAGTCACTTATATATTTACAGTTAAAGTCCCCAGGAAGCTGTCAACTAATATTCCAGAAAATTTAACAGCTGAAGTGTAATTTCCGCAACAATTTGGGTGTTAAGTGCTTGCTTGGCTGGGTCAAATATAAAATTTGCTCAACCAATGGGCTGTGTTTGGGGTGGGGCTACCTATTTTTCCAATTAATGTGGAGTGTTTGAAAACAGTCATTACCATTGCAGGAATTAAATCAAC